>VZTN01035200.1:89718-132556 GCA_013400515.1 Erpornis zantholeuca
CCACACACACCACACCACACACACCACATCACACCACACCACACCACACCACACCACACCACACCACACCCACCACACACACCACACCACATCACACCACATCACACCACACCACACACACCACACCACTCCACAGGCAAACGGGCAGGTTCATATAAATGTAGAAAGAAGTGACTAAACACTATTTTAATGGCCTTATTATCTTTTATAAAATTTAATTCTAAATTATCCGGTGAATCCCATTTCTTTCCGAACCCAGCCCTGTGCCTGTCTCAATTAACATTTCATTTTTAGATTAAGGTTGTGTCATAAGCACTGAGAGTTTATTTCCAAGAATTTCACACACTAACAGATGTAATCTTCTGGGTGAGGCTGACCAGTGAAAGAATCTTCCAGAAGTGAAAAGAGAATGGAGTATTTTTTCTACAATATTTCCATATTTGCTTAGTATTTTCCTATTTGTTCAAAGATTTGACCCAGGAAAAAAACTGAACTATTCAAACCTGCTCTAGAGGTAAGCAAAAACTAAGGAAAAAGAAAGAAAAATTTATCAGGACAGATTAATAACATTTTAAAGTCCAGAATACTCATGGACAAATGCAAATATTCCCAGTCCCAGTTGCCTTGGATTTTGTAGTATCAAAAAATTAGATTTTGGGAGCCAGCTTTTCATGGCATGGACATCTGATTTGATTTGTAGCAAATAGACAGTGACTAGGTTTCCTCCAAAGTATGTGCCATTGTTACACTTCCCAAGACATTGCCACATAAACACGAGCAATGCTTTGGGGCTTTTCCACATAGGTTTTGGCCAACGTCTCCAATCATGCAGTTGCATGTGGTGCAGGAGCAGCTGCAGTCTGAGGGGATTGGGAGTGTTCCCTTGCAGGGGATTTCTGGGAACAATTACTTTCCATGACCTATAGGACAGAAAGAAAGGCCTGCTTCTGGCATCTTCTTCTTTCAGAGAAGTGTTGACTACTGGCCTGGCCACACTCTTCATGTAGTGGCAGTTCTTCAACTGAATGTTACGTTTTGTAGTTTTTTAAGAAAAGCATCCCTTTCCCAGTTTTTAGTGAATAATATCTTGGTTTATGAAAATTTTCAGACTCTCATTATGATAGTCAGAGAAGGAAAAAGAAAGAATGTTTGTGTTTATGTCTATCTATTTATCTATGTATCTATCATGTTTATATACACGTGTGTGTATGTATATTTGCATGCATGAACATGCATGCGCTTTTTAACCACTTTTACTGCCTCCTCCACAATGAACTGTCCATTCGTGACAGCATGTCAGAATATGTTTATCTGGCATGACATCCCATGTGACTGATACACCAGTGGTGTGCCTTTCTGAGCAGTCACAAGCCCCACTTACACAGAAAAGCCAAATGTACATGTATTGTATGCAAGCTGATCACAATAAAGTAGTCAATACATGTAAATTTATCAGTAAAAGAGTCTTTTAAAAGAGCGGTGTGGATAGGAAGTGTTTCTTCAGGCTCATTCTTACTGCACTTGATGTTGCCCCAATGTGCTAACCCTCAATCATGCTTCTGGAAACTTCTGTTCTTCTGAAAACCAAACCTATTCCTGTGCTCATTTCCTTCTCCCTTCCCTGCATATAGGAAACCATTTCCTTGTTTCCAGCGCTTTTGCTCACTGGGGATCAGAGAGTCTGTGAAGCTGGAAACCTCAGTGCACATGGGAGCAGGCTGTTAGGAGCATTTTTCACACATCAACAAGACCTGCCCTGTGTAGTTTTACATGGCATGGTGTGAAAAAAGGTTGTAACAGCCAGCTGGCCATCCACACCAGGAATGCTGCTTATGCAGGGCTGAGATGAGGGTGCAGCTTCCTAGGAAATTGTCCAAATCCAAACTGGTCCTGCAGAAGCAGACACCTGCTGAAGGCATACACTCAGTGAAGTCTCACCGCAGAAATGGAAGGAACCACACTGGGATCTCCAGCTGGCTCCAGCAAAAAAAGGTGGAAAGGAGGACTCTGGTAGAGAAGGGAGGCATAAGCTGAAAGTTCCTCCCTGTGAAAAAAGGATCATCACTAGAAAGCAACAGCATCAGGGAAAGCCCTGTCAAAACTATGAAATGCAACAGAACTAAATGGTGATCAGTTGTACTGCTTATAGTAAGTAACATGTGATAGGGATTTTTAAAGGTGTCCCGAAAGCTCCCAATACAGGTAGATTTCCAGTTCTTCTTGAAAACGATTTTTTTAAAAATAGAAGTATCAGCTCAGTAGGACTGCGGGAAAATAATGTTTTAGGTTTTGATCAAGTGTTTCTACAAAAGACAACAGCAACCTGAAAACATTATGAGTCCCTCAAGGAGACTAGAGGTTAATTTTGTCCACAAAACTGCTGCATATTACCTTTCAGGCTACCCAGCCCCCCCAAAAGACAAAGTTCTCTTTCCAATTCTTGGTTTAGAAGTTCCCTCATCATATCTCTCAGATCCGAAGGTTTGGCTTATAGATATTTGTTGCTCAGCCTTCTCTTTCCATGGTATCCCTCTCAAATCATCTCTGCTTAGCTATTTGATAATTGTGAGAAATTTATATAATAGGCTAGTAGGTAGGTAAGTAGATATTCAATGGATAAATAATCTTGGTAGGAATAGTCTAGCAGACACAAAAAATACAACTTCCAAAACATTTTGGAACTCTTCAGTGTGAAACACACTGTATGAATTTTGGGCATATTTTCACATATATTTTAAATGTTTTTTATTCTTTCTTAAAAGCGAAAGTATTGACTCTTTATGTTGATAAAGATTCTTGTAACCTATTTGCATTTTAGGACAAGTGGTGGGTATAGAAGAACATAGTTGAAGAACCAAATGTTTTGGCATAGAGATAATTACCTTTTTATTAAACCAGTGAGGATGATATATTTTTCTGCTTAGTGTTTAATGTATGTGTGAAATTACGACATGAGCATGTTCTCTCTGAGATGCAGAAGAAAACATAGTTCTAGCTAAAGCACATATAACTACTTGGATAAAAGCATGCAGTGTCAGGACGCCCTGAATACCCTTTGGAAAATTCATTTTACCCTTGTGCCAGCTTTCTCTCATCTATGCAAAAGCTGTGAGGCAGCATTACTGATTTAAGAGATTAACACATACAACTGATGGAGCAGGAGTCATCTTGCTTTTCTCACGTAAGAGAAGCATACAGAAGGGTCCCTAGTTGCTTTTAGGATCCTGGTGGAAGGATCCCTGAGCAGGGCAAACTGGAGAACACTTAACTGATGGACCCTATTTCTATGGGGCAACTGACTTTTGACGCTGTGCCAGGGCAATGCACAAAAGTAACATGAGGGAGAACTGGCAACCAACCTCTGAAGCTCCAGTGAAGAGCAGGATACATCCCCCAACCTGCCTGCAAGCAGAAAAGGAGCAGTGTAACCATAATTCTGCATATGCAGAATGCAGGGCAAGAGAGATTATAGGAGGAAATAGGTTATGTGACATCACATGAAGCTGGTTTCAAACACTGTAACTGCACTTGCAGGACATTGGAGCGTGGCACCTGGTGGGTTTTGCTGAATAACAAAAGTTGTCCTCCTCCACGAGAACACACTCACCTGGGAAATTACACAGCACTCAATAATTGGTGCGTGGTTTCCCCTGGAGCAGGGCAGCAAGCTGTGCCCACATGGGAAGAGGCAGGATAGGGGTGTCCCATGCAGCAGGAATGTGAGGACTGTGGAGTTTGCTCGGTGCTGGAAGGCGAGAGACTGAAATATGGTTTGGCACGTGCCAGCTGGAGTGACACGCTGAAAGACAAGCATCTGTCCTGGGGCATGCAGGAGGCTGGGACAAAGCACACAGCGAGTGGCAGAGAAAAGAGCTCTAAGGCGTTCCTGAGTATCCCCATCTTTCTCTGGAGCATGGAGCTGATGGCAGGCTTTCTCCAACAGCTTTTTCTTGAGTGTTTCTGATTTCCCTGGAAATCAAACTTAGCCCCTGCTTTAGCTGCCTAGCAAGCATCTACCTGCCTGCCCCAGGGAAGTGCACAAGGGCTCTCCAAAGCAGCAGCATCCCTGCACAGCAAAACCAGTAAAGCTATGTCCCAACTTATTCCCAGGCTGGAAGTAAAAGAGCAAATCAGGACGAGAGATACACAGACCTGTAAAATTGTCCCTGTGATCAGCAATACACAGTATAACACAAATTGATGCCTTAATGGTGGGCAAGCCAGTTTATTTAATGCAGCAGTTGTATTATTTCAACAGACAGGGACAAAGAAATAGCTTTGAGCTGCCTTCCTGTCACACTCTGCATTTGGCCAGCTCTTCAGCTTTCATACTCTTCTTTACAATAAACTATCCTCCCATCTGACCAGAGAGTTGTCTGTATCAATTTCTGAAAAATGTCATTCAAAAATTATGCCAAATTCTGAGCCTAAATGCAGTTCTGTCTATTCATTTCTCATGATGCAGCAACTCCAAGTCTGGGCCAACCTATGTGTTTGGTTCTTACCAGCTATATACAACTTTTCAAACAAAAGTTGAAAGGTAAATCTTAACTTTTTTCTCAATTGGGTTATCTTTCTGAAATGAAAATTGCGTTCTGTTACCTTGATATAAAAACTGGACCTGCATTTCAAAAACTTGACTTGTTAGAATAGCATCTCCATCAATTTAACTCAGTAGATAAGAAATCCTTTAATGCACACAAGTCTTCTTCAGCAGAGGTATGAGAATGTCTTACTTTCTCTGGGAGCCTCACAGGAGGCTCTTATCTCCTGTGCCAGCTCACTGACTGACTCATATGTACATGTAAAACTCTTTGTAGCTCAGGGAAGTGCCCACCTCAGCATGAGAAGAGATTCTCCTTTAAAAAGTACAACCATCCTGCATCAAGATCTTGGCACATGAGCCCTGATATGAATATTATTATTTGGCTTTGAGGGTGTGCTTGTTGCATAGGATTTCATTTCATTCATTCTTATTCTAATAATTTTGTGTATAAACAAGGGCATGGGCACAAACTATGTGTCCTCAATAGAGTCTGGAGTGTTGTTATTTATTAAAAATGAATCATCTGCATACTAATTTCTTATCTTTCCATATTAAAAGAGGTAAATCTACACAGATCTCAATATGAATCCAAGTCAGAGTTCCCATCTGGGCTACATTATGACTGTGTATACGTTGTTTTTCAGTGGAGTGCAATATCTAGATATTTTGAAAATCAAATTACATTTTCTTTTGTCCCCTTCTCCCTCACCTGTGCATACCTGTAGTGTCAGTACATTCCTTCATTCTTTTCTTATTGTCTTCCTCTCTCCTTCTTTTTTGTTTTTCCAGCCTCATTTCTGAAGATGGAGTTGGATTTTGCAGCTGTGAGGACTAAGATCTCTATTAAATACAACCATAAAAACAAAAAAGTAAATGTAGTCTCTGTTCAGTTTCACAAAGGCAGGATATCTTCCAGGCCCTGAAAATGCCACTGTTTACATTTAACCCAAGAGCTACATTGTCTGGGGCAATTCCAGGCAATGAAAACACAATTCCCTGTAGCATGGCTCCACCTCCAGTATTTTGCTATGAATTTTCTTTTTACTTTATTTTGCAATTTTGTTCTTTGAAATATACTCTGTTACCATTTTCTAGTGGCATTTGTCTCAAAACTTAGCCAAGTACACACGGAATAAAACAGAAATGATGCAGTGAGCCCCTACGGTGTGATATAATATCGCCTACTCCGAGCAATTAAAGTTGAGGAAGACTTAATCATGGAAGTAAATGAGAGCCTTTCTTTTCCACATCCCAGCTTCACATTATTGGCAGTATACTAAAGTCTGTACAGACTTGAAAAAACACATACGTTACCTGTTTGTGCTCTATTGAAAACCTTATTTTCTTGTTGTTTCCTTGCATTGAGCCACTTGCTCTCTCAAGTTGCAGTCTTCCTCTGCCACCTACCTCCCTCTGTCTGAAATATTATCTAAAAGAGTGCAAAGGAAGATGCTTCCAAAATGAAAGCATTTACAGGAATTAAAGCCTTCGTATAAAACCACTTTCTTAATAAAACATGCAAAGGTGTCACTATGCAATCAAAATTACTGATACTGGACATTGCAGAGGAATTACATCAGGAGCTTAGTGCCTGTAATAATACAGGCACTAAAGACACTAATAGGCACTAACTTCAAAAGAGTGCAGACACAGCCTTTTTCCACTTTCATGTGATAGCAATTAAAAAAAAAATAAAACATAAACCCCCCTTTTTTGTGCATGGAGGTGATTGTTAGGGAAAATTTTCACTGAAATTACCTTTCTGCCCTGACCACAGAAGAAATATGAATTGTAGATATTATATACAAATGCAAAAAAATATGTATCTTGGTGAATGAATCTCAGAACAAGCCAGAGTCACCTTTCTGATGGCTCACTGCTGAGAGGGGGAAAGAGGTGCACAGTGATTCAGCTCTGATCTGAATGTGCCAAAATACCTGCATCAGAAAAGCTGATGCCTCTGCCTCTGCGGGGCAAAACCAACTCTGATCATGCTGACTTGGGAAAAAACTTCCATGAACTTTTCTATTTCAAAATCACCCCCTAAGTTCAATGAATTCAGTGTGTTCTCACGCATGTGAATATATTCCCTCATGACAGCTCTGGATTTCCCTTCCAGTCCTGCATAATGATCTCTTCATCTGCCGCCATCAGTAGAGGAGAGACAGGTGATGCCTCTGGCCCGTCAGGGTTGGGCAGGGCGGGTGAGTGACACGCGCCAGATGCTGCACCCTGAGCTGGGCTGCAGCTCCCCTGGAAATACAGCATGGAGTAAAAAACGCCACGTACATTCCAGCTGCTGCAGAGCATGTCACTGGAGCAGACGTGCTCTCACATGTACAAACACACACCAAGTAGTGTCCATACGTGTGATCAATTAGCAGCTAACAATTCTTTGAGGTGTAGGGGGAAAAAGGAAAAGGGGGGGAAAAAATCACGCCTTCAAAGGAAGATCAAAATTAACTATCCAAGTTCTATGAGGTTGAAAAACAAAATAAAACCAGGTTCTTCAAGACAGTGAAGGAGACATGACGTCAGTGACAGGTGTCCCCTGATTTTTACTTCATGTTTTACTATATTTATAATACTGATTTTTATCTTTAATGTCACTTAATTCAGTGCCCACAGAAACTACCCAGCTATCAACTCTTGAGCCTAAAGTCTTCTGTATTAATACAGACCCAGAGGCTGGACCTCAAAAACATCCCTGAGAACACCATGGTAACAGTTGCCAAGCCCAAAAAAATAAAAAATGCTTTTAGGGATATGGAGCACAAAGACTGACAAGATAAGAAGAACAACATTATCTATCTTAATTCATTTCAGCCAAATTTGACCCATGTAAACCCACAAGTAGTGCATTCATCTAGAAATTAAGTATGTGCTGAGTCCTGCAGGCAAATTGAGGTATTAGAGAATAAAGTAGAGAGTAGGATTAGGAAGATTAGTAAAATTTAATTTATCATCTCATAGAGGAACTACTGCACAATATAAGTGATACACACAGCAAATAGACAAGAATTGCAAGAAATGAGTCAACATACAATCTTTAGTATTTAAAAATATGACTACTGCCACATAGGAGTATAGTACATTAACAGTGTATAGGAACATTCGTATTAGTTAGTGGACTGTGCAAGATGCTCATCAGTAACTTGAAAGTTGGTATAAAATCATACCCATAAATTTAGCAGATAGCATAGTTACAAGACGACTGGTGAGTACAGTGAGAATTGGGACATTTGGCAATACCTGAGTCCATTGCTGCATCTCCTGGCATTCTCAAGAACAAACAGCACATGGATGGAGCTGTCTGAAGAGTTGCACATCTATGACCAGGGAAGACAAGTGATGGAAAAGGTCTTAGAAAGGATGAGTGTACAAGGCATCATGAGGAGGTGTCATAGGCGCACATGGGATCATCACAGTTTTCAGCATAGTTATTTGCAATATCAGATATGTAAGAGTTTAGAAGAGGTTCCAGAAACTTTCCAGTACTATCAGCTCCTCACCATCAAGCAGTCCCTGTTTTTAATATACTTGTAGTATCAAAACTGAAAATACTCTGGTGGTCACAGTGGGAGAGCACATCAATACGATGCCTTTAAAATTGTGTTATGGCAAAAAAATCCAACAGCCATAAACATCAGTTGCTAAGAAGGTATTTTACTTTGTGTATACCTTCAGCAAGAGAAATGTTAGAATAATAACAAAATCTTGCCTCAATATTTTTAAAACAATGATGAAAAATGGCATAGGTTGCAAATAAATAGTACAAAAACTTTTAGAAGAATTGCAGTAGAAAGTTAAGGACCTCCATCTATTTTGGCAGGAAAAAAATGAAAATCAGTTTCATAAGAGAAAATATTACACACAAAAGGACTGTTTAGATAATTGAAGTGAGGCATTACATGAACCTGCAGCTGGAAGCTGAAGCCAACCCAACTTAAGCTGGAAGTGAAGGCTGCTTAGCAGAGTGGCAAACAACTGCAGTGAGGACTGGATTACCCATCCACCTCGTGGTATCTATTTGGAAAAGCATGCCTTACTGGAAATGGTGAAAGTCTCCCTGAGCTTCTAAAGAAGTAGATTACAAACAACAAGAATGATATATGTGGTACCATATAACCAGAAAGATTCCTTCTGGATGATAAATACTTAATCCTTTAACTGAACGCAATAATCACTGCTCAAACCTTCATACACCAGGGGCTGCCAGCCTGGCACTGGATGTAGGATTTCCAGGGAAGGGGAGCAATAAATGTGGTCAGTGCTACCATGTTTTTGTCTCAGTCTTTCTGAATGTTGATGTTTTGTTTGATGATCTGTTTGCTTGTCTGGTGAGCCATTTGCAGTAGTAGCAAAATCCAATTCTTGTTTTGTAAAAAAATCCAGATTAGTTAGAAGATAAAAATGACTTTCTTTAGAGGAATGTTTTCTGAGGCAAGCTGTAACTTTCTGCATCTCACTGTTTATCAGAACCTATCATTCTTTATTCCTAACAAGATTTTCCTTTCATATTACTGCTGTGAAATATTTACCAGTGTATGCCTAAGGAGTAGGCCCACACCAGTGCTCTTATAGTACACAGCCATTTCTTAACCGTTCCTAAAATTGTGCTTTCCTTTACTGCTGTCATAATTTTCTCTCTGAGGTAACTCAGCTGTTTCTTTCCAAGTCTTTGTAGTTCCTTATGTGACTCAAATAACCTAAAATTCTTTAGTTAAGACCAAGGAAAACTATTTTTATATAATTGTAAATACACTGTGAGATCATTAGTGATTATATCTTCTGACCATTGGTTTCCAGGATAATTTCCTATATAATTATCTAATTTCTAATTTCACAGATGCACCATGCAGGCAAAGTAATGCCAGCATTTTTGCATGAATGTTTGTATTGCTCTGCATTAAGACACTGAAGTTTACTTGTGTCTTACCCTGCAGAGTTTTAGAGTTGAATAACTGTCTATAAAAGAGACCAAATTCATATCAAGCCACATCAGACCCAATTCCCCTAACATATACATAAGTGTGAAGTGAAACCCCTAAATTCAGCCCTCAAGGAGAGATTCTCCAGGATGCACAAGCTAGACCATCCGCCACATTGCAGCACCCAGTCACACATGCTGCTGTTACACTTTGCGTTTTTCTACACAAGAAGTGAATGCTCATCTTTGGCAAGTGTCAGGTCCTACCTTTGCTAAGGCACAGAGTCCTGGTGAAGGGCTGGTCCGAAGAGCAGGAAGGCATGCTGTGTCTTTGGAGCAGGTGTTCATTGGACTTACCCTCTGAGAAATGGACTACTTCTCGTACCTCTCCCAGCACACTAATATCTTTGAAATAGGCACAGATCTGTGCGTGCTGGGAAAGATCCCTACCCCTCATCAGCAGGGACACAGAGGAGAAGTGAGATCCTGTTGTCCCAAGTAAGATCCCTTAGTCTCTCACAGTGAGCTCCTCGCAGGGGCTGTTCTTTAGCCGACGGCTTTAATTTGGACACCAGCCACTGAGTGAGTCCTTCCCACTACTGTGACTATTTGCTTACCGTTCAGGAGAAATAAGATTACAAGAGTATAAGATACATTTTTTATTTTAAAGCCTAATACTCAGAGGTCATCTCCTCATTTTCTTGACCACCGACACAAAATTGGCTCTGATGGGAAGCAGTGCTGAGGCAGAGCCCACAGCCACAGTGCTTCAGGCTGCATTGCAGTATGAAAAACGAATTTCCTGAACTAGAATAGGGAGAAAATTTTGCTTAAATGTGCATTTTAAACCTTGCACCTGGTGCAGAAAACATTTAAACATGCTCACGAGGCACTGAAATATGATTTTGGGGAATGACAGGCATTCAAAACAATTTCTAGTACTTGGAATATAAAAATTGTATTTTGGAGAAAACAAAATAGAGTTGATGCTTAGTTTTAAATATGAGGTTTTTCTGCTAAAATTAGTTTAAATGTTTCCAGGTCTACAAAATTCAAAGTGGTCATTCTTTTCAGATTTTTCCCAATACTGTTGTAACCAATCAGCATTTGAAAACTGAGTAATATTCCTTCTCTTGTATTTTCTATACTTCTTCTGCTTTTTTACAGGTGCTTAAAACAAAATAAAATGGGTCTCTTCTCCCAGTAGTTGTGACCCACACCATGAAGCTGAACATTTCAAAGAGTTGATATTGAAATGAGGACTTACACCACTGTTAAAAAATAATCTGCCTCCTATGCAATTCCTTTAAAATGAGCAGTGAACATACATTCCCCTATTCACAACTTTGTGTGTCGTACTCAGCAGAAAGCCAGGGAGTAAATCCAGTTTACCTTCACGATAATTTGTTGTTTTGACGTGGCTTTGCCCTCGGCGTTGTATCAGTTCCTGTTAAATGCAAAAGCATCGCTGCTCCCGGGGTTTGTAATGATTCAAAAGTTTCTGGGGAGAGTTCTCCTCAGGAGCAACTGGTTTTTCCTCCTTCGGTTTATCAGACCTCTCAACTCCCGTGCCTTTGGTGATGGCATTTTCCAGCGAACGCCGGATTTTATGGGATTTGGAGGGGATCACCCATATCCCTGCCTTTGCCGGAGCTCCACTTCGCCCCGGCCAGGAGCGAGGGCCGACGTGGTTGGAGGCGTCCGGGGCATCCTCCCCGGAGGCAGCGGGGCAGCACCTGGCACAGGAGGCACGTGTAATGTAATTAAATAAATGAAATAAAGTAAAATAAAATAAAAAACACCTGGACAGGGGGTCACTCGCTGGATAAGCCCCCATCCCCCGCCGACCCGCGGTTCCCCCCGCAGCCGCCTGCCGCTCTCTGCGCGACCGGAGCTCCCTGCGCGCCTCCCTCCCCGCTGCTCCCGGGCAGTCCCGGCTGAGGAAGCGGGGGTCTCCCTGCTCCCTCCACCTCTGCCACCCGCCGGGCCCGGGGCTGAAAATCCCTCGGCGGCCGGGGAGCCCCTCCAGTCCCGGCGTATTTGCGGGAGGGAGCCACGCTATAGGAAGGGCGGAAGACAGGGAAAGAAGGCAGGGAGGGGGTGTCAGCGCAGCCCAGCGCGGCCTCATTCCCCCTCACTCCTCCCACCAGTGCGTGGTGCCTCTTAACCCCCGGGAACCTCCCTCCCGCTAAGCACTAGTCCACTTTGCAGAACACCAGTTGAGAAAAAAAATACTTCTCGGCCGCAGCCAGCCATGAGCTGCTTGGATGTTATGTACCAAGTCTACGGTCCTCCCCAGCCCTACTTCGCGGCAGGCTACAGCCCCTACCACCAGGTACGGGTAGGGGACAGCCGTGAAGAGGCAGAGGGTGGGAGGGGTATCGTCTGGAGGATGGCCGTCTGGGGCCTCACCAAAGGGAAAAAGGGAAAAGGAGAAGGGGAGGGGAAAGGGGGGCGGGAGGGGGGCAGATCTGGGAGCCTGCGATGGTGAGCGGAGCACAACCGCATCCCACCTTGGCGCGGGGCTCGGCAGGGTACGTACCCGGCGGCAAACGACGGGCTACGGGATGCCTTGGGAGAGACGGTGCGATTTTAACCCTCAGAAGGATTTTTAAGGGGTTTGTTTGCTTGTTTGTTTGTTTGTTTTAAAATGTTTTCTTGTTTGTTTTCTTTACCGGGACGGGCTCCCTCTGAGCGCGGCGGGTCGGGGGAGCGATGTCCACGTTGTGTGGGGACCGTCGGGAGCTGCGAGGCCGGGCTTCCCGGGGCATCGTTCACCCCTGCGCGCCGGCATCCCGGCCACTGCCGCGGAAGCCGCTTCTTGCAGAGAACTTACAGCCGCCTCGGAGGGCTGCTCCAGAGTTACGCTCTGGAAGTGGGGGTGGCGAGAGAGACAGGAGGTTGCGGGGTTTCCCCGGTTTGGCGATGGCAGAGGCCGCTGCGGCGAAGGGGAGCAAGGGGCTACACGATGCTCCCCTCTCCCGGGGCGCTCTCGGCGGCAGCGGCGGGACCCCAGCCCGTCCCCCAGCCCCTCCGGCTGCCGGCGGCCGCCGTCCCCTGCGAGACTCGCGAGTGCTTCGTGGACTGGAGCTACGTCTCGCCGCCTCACTGCGCGTAGCTCCGCCCGGGCGGTCGCGGGTGTCAACTAATCCCGAGGTTTCAATAAAATGATCCTTCCGGCCGAGGGGATGTTTCGGGCACGCACGGCCCGTGGTGCGCGGGGATCTGCTGGTGCCGGGACGCGCACTGTCCCGCGTGGGTCAGGCTCGGCTCCCCGGGCTGCACCTGCTGCGCACCGCTTTCCTTTTACCCCTCTGCGTCCCCAGGTTTTCCCTCGCCCTTACCCCTTCCAGAAATTAATTCCTTCCTCCGCCAGCATAACGAAAAAGGGGATGGATATCGAGAACAGCGCCCCGGGCCCGAGGCGGGTGCAGCCCCCGCCGTGCAGTGCCGGGCCGGGGTCAGCGGCGTGGCGGTCCCTGTGCGCCTCCGGTGCCCGGCAGTGGGGACCGATTCCCGTCACAAATAGCTGATGATGTCTTCCCAGACTTTGCCTTCCCTCCCACCACCCCTTCAGCCCCCGGCACATGGCTTATGACATTATTCAGGGGGGTGATCATTACCTCAATAGCGGAACAGGGAGCCAAGCGGAAAGGCGCTCGTCGCGACTACTGACATTGTTAAATATATCGCGCGTCTTGGCCCAAGACTCTGCCCCGTCCCCTGAGTTTTTCCCCTCCGGCCGCCCCAAGGCTCTGTCCGCAGCAGCCTAGCCCGGGCTCCACATGCCAGGGCTTATTGCTAAGAAACTCCCAGCAGCTGCAGACACGCTAACGCGCATGAAGTCAGGAAATATCCGGCAAACTTCTCAACGCCCGCTGTCTTCCCACTCCGCGGAATCCAGTAAAAGGAGATTAACCTTGCAGTAAATACCTGGAGCCTCTTGCTGTCCGGGGAAATGCTGAGTTTTGCCCTGAAATGTGTTAAAGACTACCAGTCTTTTTACCCCCTCTTTCCTCGCCGCTGTTGGTTACAGGTCACTCTGCACCAGATTTTCGGAGCCGGGGACGGAGCGGCTCTCGCCTTCTCCCGGCGCCGGCGCTGCTCCGTGGGTGCTCGGCCGTCGTGTCCCCACATTGCAGCCCCTTGGCGGCCGCAGCCCACTCCGGAGCCAGATCCAGAGAGTCTTCTTGTGCGTGCCTCGGTGCGGGGGGCCCCGACGGTGTGACCCCCGCCCGGCCGCGCCTTCCCCACCCCGTGGCTGTCTTGCTCCATCCTGGTCGG
The DNA here is from genome assembly GCA_013400515.1 of Erpornis zantholeuca. Lineage (NCBI taxonomy): Eukaryota > Metazoa > Chordata > Aves > Passeriformes > Timaliidae > Erpornis > Erpornis zantholeuca. Next base: position 103,479 of record VZTN01035200.1, read on the forward strand.
CACCTGACGGTTTTGGGCCCCCAGCCCTATTTGCAGCCCCTTAGCTGCCCTCGGACTACAGAGAGCGATATGGGGATATGGGGACTGTGATGGGTGCTGAGGGAACGGCGAGCAGTCGACTTTTGCATCCTCTCGGAAAGACGGCGGGAGAGGGCTCGGCGCTGCACACCGGCGGGCACAGGGCGGGCCAGCGCACCTTGGTGTGCTGCGTGACCGGCTCCGTTTTCTTTCCTTCCCTGCAGAAACTCGCCTTTTACTCCAAAATGCAGGAAGCCCCGGAGAGCGGCAGCAGCGCCAGCGCCGGCAGCTCCTTCTCCAGCCACCCCGCGGCCAGCATCAAGGAGGAGGACTGCAGCCCCGAGAAGGAGCGACCCCCCGAGGCCGAGTACATCAGCTCCCGCTGTGTCCTCTTCACCTACTTCCAGGGGGACATCAGCGCCGTGGTGGACGAGCACTTCAGCCGGGCGCTCAGCCAGCCCAGCAGCTTCTCCCTGGGCAGCGCGAAGGCGGCGCGGAACGCGGGCTCCTGGCGGGGTGAGCGCGGTGCGGGGGTCGCGGTGCGGGGGGCGGCGGAGGGCCTCTCTGGGCCGGCATCTCGGCCCCACCTCGACTGCGCATCCCAGCTCTCTCCTCCCTCCCACCAGCGGCTGATGCCCGGCAGGCATCCCCTGGGATCCCAGGCTAGGAGCTGCCAGCTGTTCGGCCCTTTTGGAGTAAAAAATTAAGAATAAAACCCTTCGTATTATGCCGGGCGGCCATGGCCCAGGGAAAAAGCAGCCTGGGAGGCGGTTGGGGGAAACAAATTGTCTTTTCACTGCAGGGGCTTTACCTGGAGGGGCTACTGCCCAACTAGCAGCAGAGTGACCCCCTAACTGTGACTGTGACCAATGCAACCCCTGTCAACCCCAAATTTCCGTTTAAAGTGGTCATAGTGATGGGAGAAAAGCAAAAAGCAAATATGGGAACCATCCTGCCAGCTTCCCACCTCTAAAATAAAGGATTGGGTGTATCCCTGTATCTTGCCCTGCATGTATCACCACCCTGATTCCTGCTGGAGCACTGACAAGGACTCTTCAGTTTCTGAAAACGAGGGCTTCCAGACCTGCCCATGGCCATGTGCTGTCAAGGCCCAGGCCATGGCTTATGCACAGCTCTCTATATCCATGCCTGATTAACACTGGACAGGCCCACGAGGGTACTCAGGGCAGAGGGGAATAACCTTCCCCACACTCCATCTGCCAGAGAGTTCAGGCTGGCATTTCCTTGTGAGCAGTCTTAGTAACCCTCCCTCACAGGGCCACCTGCTCGGCCAAGGCTGGTTTCCCAGTCCCCACATGAATTGCTGTCTGTAGTGTCCAAGAATATTTCATGGGTGAGAGATATTCAGTGCTGGAACGGATGGCAGGAGGGGAGGGTTTTTTGCTCATCATGAACTGCTTTACCTTCTCCCAAGTAATGCCAAGGCTCAGAGCTGACATGCTTCCCTGGCAAAGAAGTATTAGAAGCATGCTTTTATTTCTTCAGGAACAGTCTGCCTTCCCAATTAACAATGCATAACATCTATTCGTGCTATTAATAATCACCAGTCCATCTTACATGTTGCTCACTGGGCTAAGAAACTGTAGGGTCTTTGTCCTTTGCCCTGCCAACCTCCAAAGATCTGCAAAGGGCTTCCCAAAAATGCTGAGAATATACCTACAAAACAGGCCAGTGCAGACAGAGAATTGCCCCCGGATATTTGAGTAATTCAGCCTTGCCCTTAGTCACATCTCTTGCTGTTCCTGCCCACTTTGCAACTGTACTGAGGCAGCAGCCACTTTCCAGGAAGTGTTGGGCATAAAGGCTTACACAAGGAGATTGTGATGAAAATAAACAAGGAAAACACAATCCTGAAAATTTCAGTGGTACATAATAGCTCTCATTCAGTTTCCCCTACTGAAGAAAAGAGATATTTCTCTCACTAGATAAGCACCTTTTGCCCATCTACATACTAAGAGAAAGCTGGAGCAAATAGCTGCAGTTTCACAGATAAGCCATAAGCTGGGTGTGTTAGATGTTTAGTTGGAGAGGAATCTGTACTTGTTCAGAGCAAATTCTTGTGTTTGGCAGTTTTTCGTGGAATAAAGGGAATGAAAGGACTGGCTAGGGTGGATCAGCAGGGCCCTAGGGAAAGGAGATCAAAGCTAGTGGGGTGGGATCATTGCTGACTTTCTTTCCTGCTTCCTTCACCCAGATGGTTCCTTCCCAATGAGCCAGCGCATCTTCCCGCCGTCCTTCTGGAACAGCACGTACCAGCCCTCCTCGGTCCCAGCCAGCCTGAGCAGCCCCCTGGCAGCTGCTGCCCACAGTGAGCTGCCCTTTGCCGCAGCCACCGATCCCTACGCGCCCGCCTCTCTGCACGGCCACCTGCACCAGGGCGGCCCCGAGCCCTGGCACCACGCCCACCACCACCACCACCACCACCCCTACATCGGGACACAGGGCACTGCCTACCCTCGCCCCACCACCATGCACGAGGTCTACGGGCCCCACTTCGATCCCCGCTACGGCTCACTCCTGGTGCCCACCGCCTCCGTCCGCCCCCACCGCCTGACCCCCGCCTCCGTATCCGCACCAGTCAGTCCCCCCTGTGAACTGGGCAAGGGCGAAGCGGGCGCTGCTGCAGCCTGGACAACACCAGGCCCCTTCCCCAACGCAGCAGGGGACATGGCACAGAGCATCGGCCTCAATGTGGACACAGGTAATGAGCTGCTCTCAGTCCCTCCAGGACCCCTGGCTCAGCTGCACCCCTGCTCCCTGATTCCACACCATCCGCAGCAGTAGGGAAGAACTCTCCACAGGAGGTGGCTGAGGTTCTGCTGTGGGAGAATGAAGTGAGTGTGGAAGCCCCCTGAGCTCTGCCCTGGATGGTTTTCTTGGGGCTCTCAGGCCAGGCAAGTGAGGAAGGAAGAGGGAGGATGGGAGTGGTCAACACTTCATGTCTCCATAGCAATATTTGGATTTCTGATGCCCCCAAACATGCCCTGAGGCTACAGGTTGCTTTGAGGTACTTTTGTCCTGGCCCTGGTCTTGCTCCTGCATTGAGCAGCAGGAGCTGGGAGCAGAATGGAGCAGCCCTAAAGGTCACTGCTTGGCTCCATCCATGTGCTGCCCTGAAGGGTCATTTTTAGATACCACACAAGTTCATTAACTCCTCTCCTCATTTACCTTTTCCTTCCAGTTTTTGAGATGAAAGCACTATTGCATTTACTGAGCAAAAAAGCCAGTAGTTTTTCCCTGGTATTGCCTGTTGGGGTGTCTGGAACCATGGCTGTGGCTGTAGTGCTGACAAAAATGGGTACACAGGCACAGCCAGCAGTGGCAGATCCTGAGTCAGTGATTGTGAAGGCACGCAAAGTCTGCTCCATGCTGGTTTCATTTTTGCAGCCACTTATGCAGTTCCTTATGGTGTCCTCACTTTAAGCAGGAAGGATGTGTGCCTGTCTCCAGTCTGGCTTGGGCTCTTCTCCTTGTTTCACAGCCTCCTGGGGCTCTGGAGATCCCATGCTTTAGACTGATCTCAGCTGGCAAGAAATGCAATTTGTTTTCCTCTGTCCTTAAATGCCTGTACCTATTTTTCTTCTTCCCTTTTTTTTTTTTTCTTCTCTCCGTTCTCAGGTTTGCAACCTCAGGATAAAAGCAAGGATCTGTACTGGTTTTAGAGCTGTCCTTCACTCTTCTTCCCCTGGCTCTCCCCTGTAGCTCTCTACCCGTTAGACATGGTGGCATTCAGAGCTGAAATCGGGTCAGTTTGTAACAGCTTCTGATCTTGGTTTGCAGCTCGCCGTTACTCCTTCTGTGGTGGATCCCTTCTGAGCTGATGTGCTGACTCAAAGACTCTCAGATCCCCCCTTGCCCTTTTCCAAGCCCACCATGGCTCTGCTGCTCGGGGAAAGACAACAGGATATAAAAGGACCTGGCATTGCAAGGGGGATACTTTAGACTTACTTCGGAAAGGAAAGTCCTTCTGTTGCAAGAGGAGAGCCAAAGACATTGAACTTCTATTTAAGCAGACCCCACACTCAGACCTGCAACAAGACTACTCTGAAAGAGTCAAATGACATCATGGATGGTGATGCAAAACCACTGGCTTTCATACAGGGAGCAGAGGAAATTGTGGGTGTATTCATGGTGTGAATATTTTTTTATGGCAGTGAAAATTATTTCCTGAATGCAAACATGGCAAAGCTACTCAGCAGTTTTGAACTGGATCTTTACTTTGCATTATAGAAAAGTAAAAGGAGAAGAAAGTGGAACTCACAAACATTTTCAGACTATTAAGGAACCAGTCAGATTTTTCAGCTTCGTAGTTGTGAGTGGCAAGTGTCTGACTGGAGCCACCTGCCCTGGACTTACAGATATGCAGCTGTTCCCCTCACAACTGCTTAAATCCCAGAAAGACAAAAACCAAGGTGGCACTTCTCAGAGTTTGGCACATTTGCATTGGATGTATAACAGTTGTTTGGTTGGGGGTGGGGGTTGTTTGTTTGGTTTTGGTTGGGTTTATTTGGGTTTTGGATTTTTTTTTCTTTTTACAATAAACATTTTCTGGTGAAAGTAAAACCCTCTTAAAACAGGGGGAGAAAGGAATCTGATGAAGAACGGCTCACCTTCAACCCAACAGCCTTTAAGGGGAACACCAGAAAGAAAAGCACTTGATGGACATTAGGTCTGAGTTGCCTCTAACACATCCTTTTGTCTACTTGTTGCTGTCATTTTGCCACTTTAGTAGTTGTTTTGTTTAGGGTTTTTTGAAAGGGGGGATAGGATAGATATTTAACAGAAGCAAAGCTGTATTAAAAGTATCTCCTTCTTTCACCCCGTGTACTTTAACGAAGAATTAAAGCTAAATAAGAGAATTGAGGCAAAATGGAAACTTTGGGATGAAGCAGAAAAAGTATCTCTCGTGTGGATGAAGTGAGTTATTTTATTATTTTGCATGAAAGATAAATAGAAATCCTAACAGTTGCAAATATTTTCTTAGTAAGTAAAATACACAGAGATAAATACAAAAGATAAGAAAATATGAGACCATTGCAGTGCTACATTTTAGTATATGGTGTGTCTGTAAGACTGGTTAAAGTAAGGGAGCTGCTCCATATTTCTTCTGCTAGAAGAGGGGACTGTAGCATATAGAATTGCTATTGCAGTGGTAAATTAAAATGTTATTACCAGGTGGTGAATAATTAATGAAACAATGCAGAAATGGCACTTACCCTATACTTAAAGGTAAGGGTATAGACAAAACATCTGATCACAACACTACTTTGTTTTGGGGTTTTTTTGTTTGTTTGTTTGTTTTTTTTCTTAACGTAATGTCTTCGAAGCTGACAAATTTTAAAGCATGTAGTAGGAGATTCCTGACATTACCCCCTGACACTAGGAGAAGCAGTAGGAAATGGATTTTTCTGCTGCGATGAGAGTTTTTACCTTCCACACTCTCACAAAAGTTGGCATAGTGTTCACCCTGTGTCAGAAGTTTGGGTTATGAATAACCCAAACTTGGTTCTCCTAGGTTTGGTGATAACTCAGTTCCTGGGAAAGAATAGGAACCCTAACAGAAAGAGTTTGACGAAGAAGTGTGAGTACATATTGTGAGAACCTGACAAGGAGCACTGCTGGCCAGAGCTTAGGAAATGGCAGGAGGGACTTGCCGTGATTCCTTCAACCACACAAACTGATGGACATTTTCCCTCAGCCTCCAAATAGCCAGAGCCCAGACTAACTGCAAAGGGCAAGGGAATGACCCCAGAATTTACATTGTTGGTAAAACCAAAAACATTCTGAGGTGTTTATCAAGGAAGAAGGCACCAGATTGTTGCAGGAGAAAAGTAACTAAAAATGGTATTTAACTGCAGAGGCTTGAAGTTAGCAGGGTAATTTTGCGAGCAATTGCCTGAGGGTTTTTTTTCAGGCTGTTTATAAAGGTTTTTTTTTTATAAAAAGATAAATTTGACTCTATCATTGGTCGTGCTTCACCACAATTATTTCTTTTTTCTTTCTTTTTTTCCTTCCCTCTTCTGTAATTCTTAATGAGGAGGGCTGAGTGAGGTAGCCCAAATACATTTGGAAATATTCATGTAAGCATAAACCGGTCATTTACTACATTGGCATTTGCAATTCATTTTGACTGTGAATGTATTCAAGCATGAGAATTTATGCAATGAATACACGAATATTGGTTTTGGAATTTGTTCTGTGGGTACGTTTTTTACTGTTGTATCATAAAAGCATATAAACACAAAAGCCAAGACAGCAGCTCAAAGTGTTAAAAGTGCAAACAACTTTTATAAAATGCTCCTACTCTGGGTGGACTGCAGCCTGAAAGCACACATGCCCTGTTTTGGCTAACCCTTGCAGTTTTGCTCACTCTGTGTTATTCTGACTCCTAAAGGACTGCTCACAGCACCAACTTTTAAGGCTTGTGCATTATTCTTTGCAGGAGTGTGGCCACAGCTCCTAATGCAGTGACAGTGAGCATAACCTCCATGCCGTTTCTCAAGTCTGTTTTATTCCTCTTTGCATCATAAGTTATTACTCCCTTAGTCATGAATGCTTGCAGTAAATCTGGAATTACCAAAGAAACCCTTCTTAGATGTCACATAAATATTACCTGTCACGTGCTTGCCACACACTGAAAGCGATGTGAGTCCCCATCTCTGCAGCCTGAAGAGCAGATCCTCCTGCTGTCCCTTTCTAAATGTCATGCACCATACTGTGCTCTCTAGTCGCCCACCTGACAAACAGACTAGCACAGCTGGGACAGACAGACAGACACAAACAGATTCCAACCCATTTGTGCAGAGTCCAGTGAAGGAGGCGGAGGATCTGCTGCAGAGCATGGCAGTGCTAGACATAGCAAGAGTATCTTCTCCTGCGCAATAGCAAGAGTGTCCTCTCCAAAAGGATTTTCCAAAATGAGCTCTGGATGTATTCACCACAGATATTTATTTTCCTTTCTGAAAATAGCTGAAAATTAGCAAAGCATGAAGGAGTACTGTTTTAATGAGCTCTGAGGTTAAAAGTGATCTGTCAAGGAAAGGATGGAGGTGGAAACAGGGCATGGTATTTGTAGGTGCAGTCTTCACTTTATTTTAATGAAGTTTTTGCCTCAGTATGGCTGCAGTCACAAGAATGCAGCATAAAACACTTAAATGCATATATGTGCCCCTCCACTTACAGTCTAATGTTGGAGAGCTTTAGGGTAATGTCGCTTACTTCTCATCTCCTTTTCCAGTGTGTTTGCCAAAAGAGCCCCCAGCAGAGGAGGAGGAAGGGAGGAGAAGAGGGTGAAAGAGAGTTTGAATAATCCCTTTTGCGTCCCCTAGACTGTGTGCTGCCGCCTCTGGGGAAATGTATCTGCCCTGTCTCCTCCTTGGGTCAGGAGCTGCCGACCCTTCTCGCCTTCCCTTTGAAGTCATATTTAGGTTCACAAGACAAACTCTAGCTAGGGCTTAAGTGTTGGGCCCTTCTTGGAAGGGAGGAAAATGCTGCTGGTGGCTTTGGATGCAGCAGTGTTCTCTGACACTTGCTGTGCATCTTTTTCTGGGCAAGTGTTGTAATTAACGTGCCCTTTTGATTACAGAAGGATGAGACAGCTCATGTGGAGGATTGTAGTGTCCTGGCTGTCTTCCCAGGCCTGCCACCCAGAGGAGCAGTTGCAGCAGGGAAAAGGAGAGAGTCCTATGCTTATTTTCAGGAGTGAGACATTGATTTCATATGCTAGGAAATTTTGCACAGGGAAATGTAGGTAGGATATCATTTTAAAAAAATGGAGGGAAAAAGAAGAAGAAAAAAGAAAAAGAAGAACAAAAACAAAGAAAAAGAAAAATGAAAAAGAAAAAGGGAAATAAAAAAGGAAAATAAGAGAAAGGGAAAGGGAAATAAAAAAGGAAAAGGAAAAGGAAAAAAGGAAAAGGAAAAAATGAAAAGGAAAAGAAAGAAAAAGAAAAGAAAAAGAAAGAGGAAAAATATTTTACTCCAGTCAATTCCCAGGATTTGGGACACAGCCGGGGGAACCACATTGTTATTTTGGTTCCCAGCATGATAACACTATTATATAATCTGAATGTACTGACAAGCAAATCAGCCTGAGCTCTTCATATCCATTTCTAATCATAGAGGAGGAGTTACCTTTGCAGTGCAACTTCTACTGCCTCCTTAGCCAGAAATAACTCAGGAATAATGTGCATCCAAGCTGGTAAGTACAAATTGGAGCAGAGAGGCCCTGGGGTGCCTTGTCCCCATTCTCCTGCCCCTGTCCTCTCTGCACCAGGTCCCACAAGAGATAGGGAAGGTGCTGGAAGAGCCCATTCAGGTGTGCAGGAGTGTAGGAGTGTGCAGGGATGCAGGGAGCACGAATGCAGATGTGCAGGGTGTAGGTGTGCAGGGTGCAGGGATGCAGGGGGCAGGAGTGTAGGAGTGTAAGAGTGCAGGGATGCAGGGTGCAGGAGTGCAGGTGAGCAGGTGTGCAGAATACAGGAGTTTGTGTGCAGGGGTGCAGAGGTGCAGGGGTTTAGGGGCATTGGGCTGCAGGGTGCAGGTGTGCAGACCCCTGGGCCACACTCTCATGCACGGGCACTTCCATTTGCCATGCTCGGCTGCATTCCACAAAAGCACAGGCTGGCCAAGGACTGGAGCATTTCTTTAGGTGTGTGCCAGTTGCTTATTTGTTCATGGTAAAGGTTCATGGTAAAGGCAGGATAAATAATTGGCAAGAGTGCTGTCCCATTAGGAGATGGAATATCACATTGGATATTACTGAGTGTACTCCATGTCCCTGCTGCATGGCACATTTCCTTCTGCCCTACCTGGCCTGGGTACAGCTGCAAGGTGCCCCTCCTCCCTCATCATACCCACCCCAATTTCTCTGCTTCTCATCTCCTTGACTTCTGTCCTCAGCCTGGACCTTGCATCTCATACCCTCTCTGTTCTCCTGCCTCACCCAGGCTCTTCCCTCCTGCAGTTAATATTCTGGCCCCACACTGCGGCAGCGAGGAGCAAAGAAACAGTGTTAGGATGGACACAAACTTTCCTGTCAATGTTGTTCGCATGGAGTCAGTATTTACATGATAAACAGCTGGATAAACACAGGCCTTCTCAGGAAGAGCCAGTGTATTGCTCTGAATCCTGCACTGAACCTCTGTGGCAGGAACCAAGTCCTAACCCCTGATCCTGATCCAGTGGAACAACCCTTTTTATCCAGAAGTTGGGTCCTAAAGAACTGTGACAGCCCCAGTTGCACACAGACACAAATGATTATTCTCTCTTGACAGACCTACACAGATCCCTCCTTGTATTTAACTGCAGTCCAAGTGAGCTGGATCAGGAAAGAGACACTTGATAGCTGCTGTTTCCGTGGTTGAAATATTTGTGAAGTTAGCGCATAATCTGAAAGCAGAAGCTAATAAATTATAGGGTGCTAATTGGGGCCGGAGTGGAGCCGTCAATCATATCATCCTAAACACACAGAGACCCTCATAACCTAAAAAGGCAAGAAAGCCTCCAGGAACAGCTCCCAGTTGTCACTAGCCATGACCTCCACTTCAGTGAGCGCACAGAGAGTCAAGGCAGAAAGTTTATTCTGCTAAGAAAACGCAAATCCTCTATTTAAAAGAGCACTTGTATTTGACTTTGTTTGCACTCCTTGGGAGTGTATTTCCAATGGCACTTTATTGTTTTTCTTTGCCACTTAATTTGGCACTTTTCTTACTTAAAGAAAGAGTGTAGGTCAGATAAGAATTTGCAGTTTGTGTATTTGCATAGTCCTTAGAGTAACAGTTATTTTATTCACAGTTCAACCTCCTTGCATATAGGCTTGTTTTTTTAAAAGACATCCTATTACTCATACATCTTTTATGGCTTCCCATGCCCCAGAAACATATATTCCACTTAGGACCTGCAGGACTCTATGATCTGAGCCAAAACACAACTGTGCAAACATGATAACTATAGGACATTTGCAGCTCTAGTCACTTTGTCACTACTTTTTCTTATATTGCTTCCATCAAGATCAAGTATTTTACTCATAATATAAAACTGAATCAAAGAATGCTAAAGAGATTTTTAGTAACATTTTTCTCAGAAATTTATTTCCGTGTAGAGATAGGTAGGCATTCCAGAAAGCATTCCATGAAGAAAATATGTGGATGGATCAGATCACCTTGAGGGCCATCACACATCACATGCAGGAGAGTCAGGGCATCAGGCTTAGGCAGCATGGTTTTGCCAAAGGTAGGTCTTGCTTGACTAACCAGATCTCCTCTTATGGCAAGATGACCCACTTAGTGGACGAGGAAAAGTCTGTGGGTGTTGTCTACCCAGACTTTAGCAAAACCCTTGGCACTGTTTCCCACAGCACTCTCCTGAAGAAACTGTCTGCTCGTGGCTTGACTGGGGTATTACCCAGCTCACTGGGTAAAACCTGGCTGGATGGCAGGGCCCAGAGAGTGGTGGTGAGTGGGGCTACACCCAGTGGGCAGCGGTCACCAGTGGTGTCCCCCAAGGCTCAGTACTGGGGCCAGTCCTGTTTAATACCTTTATCAGTGATACCAACAAGGGGATTGAATGTTGCCTCAGTCACTTTGCAGGCAGCACCAATCTGAGCGAGAGTGTTGATCTGCTGGAGGGCAGGAAGACTCTGTGGAGGGATCTGGACAGGCTGGATCTGTGGGCCAAGGCCAATTGTGCGAGGTTCAACAAGGCCAAGTGTCAGGTTCTGCCCTTGGGTCACAACAACCCCAGGCACTGCTACAGGTTGGGGGAAGAGTGGCTGGAAAACTGCCCAGAGAAAAAAGACCTGGGGGTGCCAGTTGTCATCTGACTGGACATGATGCAGCTGTGCCCAGGTAGCCAAGAAGGCCAATGGTGTCCTGGCTTGTGTCAGAAATTGTTTGGCCAGCAGGACCAGGGCAGTGATTGTACCCCTGTACTCAGCACTGGTGAGGCAGCACCTTGAATCCTGTGTCCAGTTCTGGGCCCCTCAAGACAAGAAGGACATTGAGGGGCTGGAGCAAGTCTAGAGAAGGGCAATGGAGCTGGTGGAGGGTCTGGAGCACAAGTCCTATGAGGAGCAGCTGAGGGAGACGGGGTTGCTTAGCCTGAAGAAAAAGAGACTCAGAGGAGACTTTATCACTCTCTACAACTGCCTGCAAGTGAGGTGGGGCAATTTCTTCCAGGTAACAAGGGGCAGGACAAGGGGACATAACCTCAAGCTGTGCCAGGGTAGGTTCAGGTTCGACATTAGAAAGAATTTCTTCAATGGAAAGGGTTGTCAAGCATTGGAATGGATTGATGAGGTGGCAGAGTCACTATCCCTGGTAGTGTCCAAGGAATGACCTGACATGGCACTTAGTGCTATGGTTTAGTTGACAAAGTGGTCATTGTTCAAAAGTTGGACTCCATGATCTTGGAGGTCATTTCCAATCTTGATTCTGTGAATCTTTGAAGGGCATCAGAGCTGATGAAGGGTCTTGAGCACAAATATTATGTGGGGAAGCTGAGGAAACTGGGGCTATTTAACCTGGAGAAAAGGAGGCTCAAGAGCAACATTATCACTCTCTGTGACTACCTGAAAGAAGGTGGGCATCTGTTTCTTCTCCTAAGTAATGAGCAACAGAATGAGAGGAAACAGCCTCAAGTTGCACCAGGGGAGGTTTAGATTGGATTTTATGGGATGTTTCTTCTCAAAAAGGGCCCAGGGAAGTGGTGGAATCACCATCCCAGGAGGAACTTAAAAGATGCATAGATGTGATACTTAGGGATATGGTTTAGTGGAGCACTTGGCAGTGCTGGACTGATGGTTGAAGTCAATGATCTTAGATGCCTTTTCCAACCTAAATGATCCTATTATATATCAGAAAGAAAATCCAGCTATGTCAACAGAATTGCATAAGGAATTAATAACCAGACAGGGAGTGATTATTTTACAACTCTGTTCTTACAGTAAAAGAAAGCAGTGATGAACATCCTCCACATGGAAGATGTCACACAAAAAAGTTAGCACATTATAGAAAAGGTTATTTATTCAGCAGTATCAGTTATGTCAGTGGCAATAATGACAATATTTTGGCATCTTCACTTGGCTTTGATACCCTAGGTTTCTGACTATTTTTTAGAGTTAAAACATAGTATCAGTTATACTAAGTGTCATGATAAATAGAGCCATGACTGTTCGAAAAATCCAGCTGGTATGCAAGCTTCTGCAACTCACCCCAGAGCATATGTATAACAAAAATTTTCAAGAATGAATTAGAAGAAATGAAAGTGAGAATTTTTTAATCCTTAACAGAGCTGCCAAGGCTATTTTACAGACATTCTTTTCTGTAACATCCTTTTTCAGGTCTGTTATAGCTGAATCGTATCAGCTTTGTGTAGGAAGAGGTAAATTTTAACCTAGAACAAAGCTCACCTTCACAGTTACAAATGCATAGTCCTAAACCCAAATAACAGAGGATCAATTTCACCTGGTTATGCTCAGTACAGTCACACCTGGGGACTCAAACCATCATGGACAACATGCCACCAACGTCAAAGAAAATTTTTAAAAAGAGGAAATAACCTGGAGACATTAGTCAATTCAAATAGGTGGTAAAATTTTCTCTGCTGAAAACAGTCATGGAAAGACTGGGTGACACAAGGATGCAGTGACTCTGCTGTCAGGATCCTTCTATACAAGTGGTGAGAGAAGCAAATTTTGAGGGACACTGTGATCTAGAGGCTGTTAGTAGTCTCTGTTATCTCGGGTGCCAGGAAAGCTGAGGAACAACAACTTTAATCTCAGTCCTGGACCCTGGCTTGAGGTTCTCTGATAAATTAGGTTGAGGTGAAATTAGTTCCTGTTTTCTTGTCCTCACCACTTACTTGTTTCTGCAGGTAACAAAGACTAACAGAAAAAACTTGCCTTCTACAGCGTAGCTGTACAACCTTTTGCTTTTCTGGTGGTCATTTTTTAAAGTTTCCCAAATCTTGTGATGAGGCCATTGAATGACTGACAGCAAAGTCTCCCAGACCTGAATGTTAAATATAAAAAAGGCAAAGAAATGCACTGGTGGCTGGGTGCTACCACTTGCTGCAGACCTGAGGATAGAAGACTTAGAATTAATGCCACTGAAAATGCTGCCTTATTAAATCAGTAGCATTTGCCCTGGTCCTTCACATTAACAAAATAATTTACAAATATTAATTAATTGCCACAGCATTTGTGTTGGATTGTAGTAAATACTAATCATAGGTAGACATAGCATATTTTTCACCCATTCATATGAATGTCAAGTCTGCAGTTGAAGGACTAGACAAACCAGCTACAGACATACGATATGTCCATGTCCACCCAAGCACAGCTCCGAGTTCAGCCATGGCCATTTGAGAGCCCAGCACTCTCTCTGGCTGTGGGTTGTGTGTGTGGTATCATGTGCAGCCTGCTCACCGTTGTTGCTCAGTGTCTGTGCTGGCACCAAGGAACAAGGATGAGCCTGAGACAGGAACTGGCTGTGGCCCAGAGGCTCACATGGGGTGTCCCCTGATCAACCCCTGGGGCACACATCTCCTCTTCCCCAGTAGATTATAGACTGTATTGGGTTGGAATGTATTTTCTTCACAGAAGCTTCTTCTTGTCGTGTGTTGTATTTTAGATTTGCAGCCAAAACAATGCCGATAACACAGTAATATTTTAGTTATTGCTGAAAAGTGCCTACACAGAATCAAAGCCTTCTCTGCTTCTCACTCTGTCCCCCCTCCCTGTGAATAGAATGGGGGTGCACAAAATATTGGGGGGAGACACAACCATGAAGAAGACTCAAATTAACCAAGGAGATATTCCATGCCATGTACTGTCATGGAATAGATATGCTCAGCAATAAAATGGAGAAGGGGAGACTTAAAGAGATTGGCCCTCTTTTATCCAGGAACTGGCTGGGCATAGGTCTACCTGTCTCAGGAAAAAATTAAGCTAAACAGTTGGAGAAGATTTTTCTACTGCTGTACATCAACTTATCTTGACATATTTAACCTGATTTACAGCAGCTGAAGATTGGGTCCATGTGCCTTATACTACCCTTATCTCACATATAACCTCTCTGATACATCAGGATTCTTTTCTCCCCATAACACCTATTTCCCTTAAATGACATTATCCCCCTTAAATGCATCTATACTTATTTAAAATCTGTAGCCTTGAAAGTCAAAACACTTGAACTCAAGGATTTCTTGACTCTTTCCCTTGACCTGCCACAAGAGGAGCTAACAACAGAGGTAAAGACAGGCCAGATAGCACCCATTTTCCTACCCAAGAGAGAATGTGTTTAAGAGGTCTTTCATTCTCATCACCTCTTCTATGTGTGTGTTTTCCCTACTGTGTCCAAAAGTAGGATGAAAACTGCCATCAGGCTCTGTCTGCTGGAAGGCAAGAGGTGACCCCCTGATAGTGAATAAGTGTTGATGAGAAAAACATGAATCATCAAGAAGAGTTTGAATGAAGAGAGGGAGCAACGCTTCAATACGACAGAGAAGGTGAAATCACGAAGATGTGTAAAGAGAAGGGTGATACAGAAACATGAGGGAAAAAGAAACTCTCTTCAGGTAGAATCATGGGTGGATACAAATGAAGTTAATTTTGTCTACTTCAAATTCAGCTTTACCATAACTATTCAGTGGAATAGTTGTATTTGCATACTTACTTCTCTAAGGCAGGATAACAAGGGAGGGGCGATGGAGTTTTGGCCCATGTATGAGTAGGGCCATGCTCAGAGCACACACTGTATCACTGAGCATGACTCAGGTGACTGTGATTACAGGGAAGGTTAGGTATTGTGTCTTCCACTGAATTCAACAAGTTATAGATCAGGATCCTCAAATTTGGATCAACAAGTCAATTTTTTATCCTGTCCAATACATTTTTCATACTATCAGGTACAAATGGCATACATCACTGGTCAATACCCTAAGGTTTCATTTATTTGCAGTGTATTAAACCTGATACTTTTTTCTCATCATACTGTGCTAAACCTTTAATTAAAATGAAGCTTGTCTTGCAACGCTTACAAAATGTGAACGCAGGAATTACCTTCCCTCTTTTCCTTCTGTGCTGCTTTGTATATTTGTGACTGCTGCAAGACCTGAAGGGCATTGCTCCTGACTGCTGTCTGTCACTGATGCTCATTGTGCCCACTAATGCAGTTTACACATGTTGGTTAGGCTCTTCCATGATTCTTTTCCAATGCAGATCTACACAAAACGGATTTGACTTGGGATATCACATCACAGGTGCTCACAAAGACTATGAAAAGTGTTACCCTGACAAAATTTTTGGAGGGCTGAGGGCTTCTTCTACCAAAGAAAAAGATATGGTATGGAGTCTTGTTGTTGTTCAAAACCTTTGTGGCTTGCTGACTGAGCCATCTTCTTGACTTAAGTGGAACTATGCACACAGAACACATTCAGGTCTGGTGCCTACAGAACGGGGATCCTCTTGGTTTCTGGCCAGCCCATGGCATAGCTTAGCAAACATTAGTAATTTTTAAATTACTGAAATGGAAGGAATGGCTGTACAATCAATCAAGCAGCCCTCAAAGAGGAAGGACACATAATACAGTATTTATTTGTTTATCTGTTTCTCACGGTCTGGTGAGCATAGTGAAGTGCTGCAATTGTTTTTTTTTAGCAAATCTGTCTTTTACACTGATTTATAGATGAAGAAAAATATTTATATAATGATTGAATGGGCATTTTCAGGGACTTTGAAGAATCCTAATTCAAAATATCTCAATTTCTATTTCATTTCAGTAAAAGGTTCAGACTCCAAATTTCTTGTTTACCTGTCTTGAATCTCCATTTAAGAAACTTTTGAAGCTTGATTGCAGTGGAGTTGCTCCTTATAAATGTATACATTCTGATATCAGATAGAGCCTTTACTACTCTCCAGTGTGCCCCGTTATCAAATATTTGCATAAAATTATAGCATGAAAGATGTGAATGAATAGCTCTGCATGATTTGCAAACTACAGCTCACGATGAAAGGCTAAACAAAGCTTATTTCTGTCCTTTATTCAATAATTATCTGTATAAAATTGTATTGTTTACTTTGAGTTGATCTCCAAACATACCGAGAAAGAGCACCTCCCTTTAGCCAGTCTGATAAAACATTAACGAGGATGATGAACATTCAAAAAGAAAAGGAGAAGAAATGTAAGAAACCAAGGCTGTCCAGACTCACAGAACAATTGCTGTGCAACTCAATATGCAAGATGATTGCAAACATTTGTTTAAATTAAATAGGGAAACAGACTACCTGCAGCAGTGGACAACCTGGTCACCCCTTTTTCAATTGCTTTCTGATTCGGTGTTCGGTGTTGATGTTGATTTTTTCAATTTGTAAAATCTTGTTTGGCTAGTGAAGCTAGACTGCAACTGTTTGGCTTTATTCATGAAGGAGCTGGTCTATTCTTTGTAGCAGCACACTGCTGCTCCCTTTTTGGAAGGGCTGCCTTGTGCCTGAGGCATATGTGATTGCATGAGTTTAATCAATACCACAGTAAAATCCCTTACTGTCTGATACATGTTTTTTTTACTTCTAACTATCTCCTTGGAAGCACCCAAACCATAACATGTAGAAAATCAAAGGCTATGTAATCGCTGTCGTATCCTGATACACACCATTCAGTCCCACATTATGTTTTCTGGTAGTTTTATTAAAGAGTTGCCTTTTTTAAAGACACCTCTAGAAGTTTGATGACATGCAGAATATTTTCCTTGACTTACGTCTTCTTTGAAGAGTTTTTTTCTCTTCTTTCACTCTCTCTTTCAAACAGTGGTAACCAGTCTTAACAAATTTTGGCAGAATTCATGCTTTCTTCATCTTTGTTGCCTTCTTTGACTACTACCAAATAATTTAAGCCCTCTTGATTCCTTGTTTCCATTAGTGTGGCTGAAAGAACACTGTCTGAATCTGTACATGGAATATCATTATCTGCATTAAAAGAAAAACAAAGAAAAAGGGAAAAAATGATTAAAAATAATAATAAAAAGTAGAAAATACAACAGCCCAGTAATATATATGTGGTATTACAAAGCAAATGAAATCAAACAGCTGTTGGAGAAATTTGGTCTAGTGACCTCATAAGAACGACTGATGATTCAAATTTATTTTCTGCTATTGTCTGCGTGGACCAGAACTTTAAGCAAATCCCTTGGGGAAGGTTGCTTATCCGTGTTCATACCTCCAGAGACAGCAATACAGTCATGAAGGCATGACTTGCTTCTTTTTCTTGCAATGAAGCATAAAGCTAAAGTGATTTTTATCTGAACCTTTGCAGTAATCCTGCTAATAAGACTGCTAAAGAGTCCTGTAACATTGGCAGTTTTCTATCTACGAAATCATTATATGCTGTCTCTCTAGAGGACTAGTCTAGACTTGTTCTCTCTAGTATTCTGTCCTTCTACAAGCTTAAATTTGGCAATCCATTGTGTTTTTCACATTTTTAAAATCTTCCCATTTTCCCCTAAGTTGATGCACTTCATATATACATAGCTGCTTGAAATCTATTGCAGGGCATAGAAATATTTATAAATATAAAAATTGTTAACTAAGCCCTCTAGTTATAACTGCTACTATTTTTCACATTTATTTTGTAATATGTACCTTCTTTTATTACACTCCCTCCTTATTTTACTTCATAACTGAAAAATTAAGCATGTGACATTCAGAGTTATCCATTCAAAGGAATCACAAGCAGTGTGCTGTTCCACCAGGCAACACACAATTTGTTATGTCACTATAATCATACATCTCCCCAAGCTATAAAGTCAGAAATTTATTCCACATGCTAGAGTCCATTAGGAAATATTATCAGGAAACGTCTGAAAGAGAATTTTGATTTTAGAAACCTGTTAGCAAGATGGGGTTTGGGACACAGAGCAAACTGTGGCTGCATACCACAGTGACTGACAGCAATGAAAAATCATTTGATACTCACTTTGTCAGTTCAGGCCTGTTATGGCCATACTTAGTAATTCAGCCCCAACTAAGCCTTTACCAACCAATTCAGCTCTTCTTTGTAGGTTTTTTTTTTGTTTAATTTAATGGCGACATTCAGGGGCAAGTTGCTTTGGAAAAGGCACACAGGCAAATGCTGGGGGGTCGTTTGCAGCAGACTCTTAAGAGGGAAACCTTAAAATAAGGACCCAAGTAAAACTGGGTATTTACAGACCAGACATATGCCGGCTGACCTGCCTAAGTATAGAACACTAGAGGCGCATTCAGATTTGTTTCCTGTATAAGTATCTGGAACTGATGAGGTGATGTTTACACAAATGTGAGTATGAGGTCACTGAGATATTTTTACCAGATATATAGATACATTACTAATTCTTTCCCCAACAGGTCTGAAGAACTACAGAATATATAAAATTTTATAATCCTTTTTCAGCTTATGCACCACTGTGATTCTCATTACAGAAAAAAAGAGCTAAAAAATCAAACACCTTGCCTTGGTTTTACTTTTTGAGCTTTGGGAATGCAATAAGGAAGAAATACTATTTTTGCAGAATATTCTTATCATATCCGATGATGGAGGAAGAATATAATATTGATGACCTTTCTCCTATGACATGACATGTGTAAGATACATTGCCACTTTCACAGTGACATTTTTGACTCTAAGTGCCCTTTCCTTCACTGTTGAGTCATCTCTTAGTGCAGTGTTCAGAGCAGATGAAAGTTTAGCACCATTCTGCTGTATGAGGCAAAGAAGCTACACAAAGATCTCAAGATATATAGTACAATGCTTGACTGTTATGTAAGTCAGGCAAAGCAAGCAAATAATTTTTGCTCATTTAGTCGGAGCAGAAGAATGGATGGAGACAGAAAATGCTAAAAATGAGCAACTGAAAACAAAATTCATGATATGATGTGAAATACGCCCAGGAATGTGAAGACTAGAAGCACCACCAGCACCCTGAGAAGCCATAAGTCAATTCAGAGAATTTTGAATAATCTTTGGAAGGTCCTCCCAAAAATTTTTAAGAAAATGAAGGAAGATAGAGAGAGAAACTGGATTGGAGAGGCAGGTCAGTATATTTATGAGATATCATTATTTTCTTTTCAGTTTTAACATCGCTAAAATTAGTTGATTGATGTACAGTCATGCTGGGTTATACGTGAGTAAATGCAGGATAAACCATGTGATGTGATCCCCTCAGATTTCACAAGCAAAGCCGGGCTGAGTCAACAAAACACTCCAAGAGGAGACGTCCAAGGAACACCTTCATGAAATCTGAAGTCGTGCTGGAGAGTCAACTCTAAAGGCTTAAATTCTGAGGGGTTGTCTACACTGCAAGCTGCTGCATAGTGTAGAGTTACCCACGTTTGCTTTAAACAACCTATCTCAGGGCAGAAGGCAGGCTAGCTCTGTCAGTCCAGAGCTCTGTCAGGCCTAGAGGAGTACTCCACCAAGAAGCAGGTCTCCCCACTGAGCTCTGTGCTGTCCCAGGTAGACTGCTTCCAATAGCCAAAATGGCAAGTTCAAAGCTCAGCATTATACTTGCACAGACACACGTCTCAGGTCTTACATGCATGCGGCTTTGACCTTGCTGGGCACTTTTCCTAGCAGAGCTGTGCTTAAAGCTTAATGCTTGTGCTTAGAGCTTGTGTGTAAAGCAGATCTGAGCCAAACTGCAGGTAAATTAATTACAACACCTCTCCCCAGGGAGAGGCAGAAGCTTACTCTAGAGAGCCCCACAATAATTGACACAAGAAACAATGATCGCCTGAGTCATACTAATGAGGAGTAGAGTTTGCTTGCTTAGCCTCCTCTGAGAAGACCAGCCCTGACCTGATAAAATCTGTGCTTCCCCCTTCCCAATCCCAGCATCTCAGTTGGCTGCTTCCTGGCGCACGGCAGCCACAGTGCCGGGCCATGGATCCTGTCTCACAATCAGAGAGTGCCTTTCCTTGCCTGCGTGGTAAACTGGGGGCTCACAACATGTTTTGAAGTCCTGCCTGGAAGGGTGCAAATTTTTATGATGTCTTGATAAGCAGATGAGAGGTTTTTGGTGTTTAAATTCAAGAAGGTGACAACATTTGAGAAGAAAAAGAATGTCAGTAGAAAAGCTGATTGGTTGAGACTGAATAAACTGATCTAGACATGCTGATCTTATATTACAGCTATTTCAGGGCCAGATCCTCAGCTAGCATAAATTAATGAAGTTCCATTGAAACCAGTGGGATGCCACCAATTTACACCAGCTAAGTAGCCAGCCTGAGACGTTACTAATTCTGGGTGACATAATCCCATATGATGCTTAGCACCTTCAGTATGGTAAGGTATTTAGAAGTCCGGCCACATTTGCTTTTTCTCAGTAATACCCTCCTGTTTTTCTTTTACATACTCTGTCCTTTGTCACTGCTACACAATGCATGTGGCAGTAAACAAGAAGCTGGCTGACTTACTGGCATGGATGAAAGATATACCCCACAGCAAACACATTCGAGAGAAACACTTGATGACATATATTTGCTGAGGGTGAAAAAGGTGGCTATGGAACCTTGACTTCTTTACCTCAGCCATGGTGGTCAGCTCAAGGTGATAGTTCCTGTGTAGAGAGTATTTTCCTGGTACCTGATGGCCACCTGGAGCTGGAGGTGCTGTGTTTCGGTTTCTGCACATAGCCAGTAAGAATATAAATAGAACAAATATATATCCGTTTTAATACTCCACTCTGTATTATGTATCAGTGGAGATATATCTGTGTTTCCTGCCTAATGAAGCATGTGATCTTGCATGGTTTGAGGGTGACTCACTGAGCTTTGCTATTCTGTCAGACACTAAAGGTGCTAAAAGTGAGAATTTTTTTCACCCTACACTTCCCCTGTACTAGTCTGCTTGAAGCATTGTCTTTCTTTTTATTTTAATGTATTTTTTAGAGAACTGTGATCTGAAATCTCTATGTGCAAGAAGCTGTCCTCATAATTACAGATATAAACCTGCTTCTTACCTAGTTTATTAAAATTTAGAATATGCACAAAAAACCCCCCAACAGTTCCATATTTGCTGAATGCAGTAAGGCTATTCTATACAAATAGGAAAGCAATTCCTTTCTCCAGGTTACAAAACAGGATTAATTTTGCTGAGTTTTAACCACCCAGGTCTTACATGTCCAATTTAAGCTGCTTGCATAGGCTGTCTTTACAGTCAACAGAGAAAGAGGAGGAATGAATCGCTTTGTGGAGATGCTTAATCCACATCTTTGCTTTTACACATTAACATCACCGGAATATGCCTACAAGTGTCTAGTGACTGTTGAACAGCCTAGACACCCAGTGTAAAGGCAGTTTTTATGTTTTAGTTGCCTATATCTATCCACATCTGTCTACACAAAGGTCAGTTCTTACAGCTATACCATCTGATTTTTTCTCTTGGTCCACAGCAAAGTATTGGCATGACTTCACTTGCAGCATCATTGGGCTCATGTGCATTCTCTGGAATCAAACACCATTTTGGTGTACATTTCTGAAGTAGAAATAAGAAATAATTACACCACCAGGTTCCCCTTTGCTTGCAGTGTTGTAACCACTCACTCTTTTTTGGAAGAAGCCTTTCCTCTGACCTCTGCTGGCTTTGGGTCAGCCGCTCACTAAGCTAAGTGGGGCAGAGGATTACTGAATTTCAGAAAAATACAAAGGAGACTAGATACAAGCTTCTAAAAATGTCTCTTATCAACACATCTGCTTTAGAGAAGCTTCCGTTTGTCCAAGTGATTACTTTACATTCAGAGAGGTGTGTGGAATAGTTTTTAAAAGGCAATTTGGTTTAGGAAAATAAGTTGATGATTCTTATATGACAAACAGAAAACAGGTACTCAACCAGTAGGGAATATAAACATATAGTTAATGATGAAGTCGCTGATTCTAGCCTTTAATATCAAGTCCCCTCTGTGCAAAATTTTGCACAGAGATCTTAAAAAAATACAAGTGACAGTTTTAGCAAGTACCTGAACTGCTAAAAACATAAATACACTGGCTTTGGAAAGAAAGATGAAAAAATATACATTACAAAATTCTGACTCTTACTCTCACTCATTATAACTCTAATGTATCTTTCCACATTTTTCAAGCACTATCTCCATTTAAAGGATTTAAAAATCACAGGTTTTAGGCCAAATGTGTTTCCTTTCAGTCTTTAGTATTTTATCCTGGATTTTCTCCAACTGCCTGGCATCTCCTCTTGCCAGAGGAGCCGCTTTTTCTGAGCAATTAGACATCTTTTCCATATAGGTCCAAAAGGCACTGTGAGAAGCAGCCCTGATAAGAATAGTCCTTCTGGGTCATAAAGGCAAGAAGTCGCTCCAGCTGCTTAATGCCCAGTTGTCTGATGTCAGGAAAGTCGTTTGCCAAATCAAACAGGTGTTTCCAAGTGTAAAGGGGCACTCATGGGACCTGAAAAGCTATAGTGCTGTCTTACATGTGCAAATGTAAAAACTGACGTCTGAAAATATGTAGCAGCCAGGTGCCAGGGTGGTATGATGCTGCTACCTTCTGAGAGTGTCTCCGCGGGGAAGAGCTGCTCGGCAGAGCCACACTCACACTCACACTCACACACCAGATAGCTCCAAATATGAGTCAGTGGCAAGGAGCCAGGAAGGGTTCTTGTATGGTATTCCACGTGGTGGTTTACTGCTGCCACATACTCCAAGAGAGCCAGTGACAAAGAACAAAGGGTGATGGAGGGTCCAGGTTTAAGCACGGGGGCGATAGGGGCGGGGAGAGCATCAGAGCCCATGGTCTGAGGGCAGGGGCAGTACACAGGTGGGGTTAGGGTGTGGGAGCCAGGGGGGAAACAGAGAGGGGAGGGGGGGAAGGGAAGAACACTCTGGAGCAGGGATGGGGGTGGGCCAGTGGGGCCCACCAGGGAAACAGAATTGGGGTACATTAACATTACAGAACAGGGTATCCCTGGGAGAAGCCTCTTGGTGTTTCCCTAGCTTCGGGAGATTTTTGCTCCTTTCCCTCCTTCCAGGGGGCTCCCACAAAAATAGATGGTCCAGTTATTTGTACAGCAGTGGAGGGCCATCCTTCTAGCATGCTGCACTTCTTGGAACTGGGGGAAAAACAGACTCTTTCAGCAATGAATGGGACCTCTGGTGACAGGGCCTGTATTCAGTTAATCCCATTGAATTCAAAACCCACTGGTGTCTCACTCCTCCAGTTGGGCAGTGCTGTCCTCACTCAGATAAATGTTACTGTTACTTTAAGCCCACAATCAATGTCTTGGGGAAACCTGTAAGAGCAAGAAGGAAAAGCTCTAAACTGGTGGACCCTGCTCCTGAGTTTGCTTCTCTCCCTTCCAACGCAACAGTGACAGGAGGTGCTGGTATTGCTCAGGCGTGCTTATTGACATTTTGTGACTGCTTTAGAAGGGTAACTTGTGCAGTAACACAGTATGTGCCCCTTTTGACATCCCCATGCTATCCTGTGTGCATGCTCTCCACCAACAGACTGTCTGTATTGGCTTACCCACACTTGCCATCTCTGTGTCTTGCTGCACTGGCATTAAGATTATTGAGAAAATCTAATGTTTTTCAGCTCTCCATCTATGAAAATCACCGACAGCATGTATGGACCTGCTAAAAGTGTGGCTACCCGTGGGTAGGTAAGACTCAACAGAATTTAGAAGATGTATGATTCCCTGTAAGGCTAAGTATCTTAGCTATTTTGAGGCATGCCATTTCACTTTGCTTGACATTTGTCTCTTTCTTTTGGAACTAGGTCACCTGGTGAGAGCAAGCATTTCTTGGCAGGAGTCTCATGACTGGAGTTTCGTTACACACAAAGGCCAATGACCGTGGAGCATTTTTGGAAAATGTTGTCCAGGACAATCAATCATGGAACAGCCTTTCAGATTATTTGTTTTGGCTGTCATCTTTCTACTACTACTACAAACACAAGAAATACTTCACTTAGTCCCAGCTAGAAATGAATACGCATTTTAAAAATCACTAACTTGTTATACAATGTGTTACAAATTACAGACTGAAACATATTCAATGCACCAAACTGTTTTCGACAGGGTCATAGTGGAGCACACATTTTAGTCTGGAAATTCAACTAGGACCTGAATGGTCTTTTCTTGCTTAAATCAATCTCACTTCTGGAGCCCACCTTTCATTGAATTCCACTGCATGAGATTTCCAAGACAGGCAGAAAATTGCCAAATTAAATCAAGGCCACGAAAAACTGACATGCATGTGTCCCTGATCAGGTAATCCAGCAACATTAAGATACCAGGACAACTGTAGGCCTTCAGTCAAATATACAGCATAACATTTTAATGGGCTTGTTAAGACTGTGCTTGGGAAAAGAGGGAGATAACATACAGGTGAATTATAAACATACAGGAGAATAAGTATGTAAATTATAGAGACATGTAAAGAGCTAATCAAGTGTTTAATCTTTTAAATACGTTTAAATGGAAAGATGAAATGTAGACAAATACAATTCAAGATACCCCGTTTCCCAACAGGTATTTCCCATATGAGAATCACCAAAAGAACTTGGGGAGAAGTTAAGAAGGACTTTTGAGAAATGAAGCATGAAAACATTGAATGGAAGCATGAAAACAGTTGCTTTGTCTTCTCCTCCCAATGCAGATCCAACAATGGGGCTGTGGTAACAGCAGCTGGGCAGAACCTACGGAAAGGGAAGAATGGGGGAAAGCCAGAAGAGGGAACATGGCAAATGATGGGGAAGGGTCCAAGGCTCAGGAAGAGAGTGTGCCAAGAAGAAGCTCTGAGGGCTAAAGCTGTGCCTACACTGTATTGCTCTGCTTACCACAGTGGGCCAGATTTTACCAACTATGTTATTATAAACAGGTTTAATAGAGTCTGATTTTAAAAGTGACTGCTGTCAACACATTCCCTGACTAAAACATACATTATAGACTACTACTATTATTAAGACCACCCTTAAAGTCCATTATACTACCACATTTTCTGCAGTAAATGGATTTTTTTCAAGTTCTTATCCTTCAAAATGACACTATTCATGGAAGCTTCAATCCATGTTTTCTTTTGCAACTTGGTGATTTCCAAGAATGCAGCTTTCATTCCTGGCAAAAAAACAAAACAATGGCTTTTTCTGACCTCTCCTGTGTAGCAGAACCTTAAATTTTGGCAAAATTAAGTTTCTTATATTAAGAATATGGATTTGTCATCCCAGTGAAAGAGATTATTTGCTTTGATTAAGTTAACAGCTGGAGAAAGATCAGGCTTATCTGACATGTGCTAAGCAGAGACTTGTGCAAAAACTAAAATTCTTTCATGTTATATCAGTGCCAGGCCTGCTCCACCACAAACACAGTAACCTATATTCTGGCCTCTTCCCCCAACTCCAAGCAGCAGAAGGGCAAACTTCTCTAGAAATTTCAGGTCTGATAGAGATTTTGACAGATATTGATTAGTGCCACAAGAACTTCTTAACTCTGTTAGTTTTCGTGTCTCTGTTGCCTGTGGAGTCAGGGAACACAGAGGAGAGATGTCTAAGCTAGGAAACCAAACTAGCTCAGGAGTAGGTGCAGCCAGTTGAACCAGTAGAGTCCTGAGTCAGGTGGATGTTGTGTTCCTGAAGCCATGTGAAAATTAAACATCTAGTCTCAGATCCTATAGCCAAGATGTTATATTTTGGACACTATCCCGAATAACGTGTTTGGGGGGACCCTGCTTGAGCAGGGGTGACTTGCAGTGGTCCCTTCCAATCTCACCCACCCTGTGATTCTATGTGAACCAAATTAAATATGGCAGGTCACTTAGATGCCAGCCACGATCAGTGAAGAGTAAAGCAAGAAGTGATCCCTTTCCTGCTATGAAACATGCCTGAAAAACAGGAGTTGTCACTTTCTGGAGGCGTCTGTTTCAGCTTCTGACTACAGGGCTACCTAGAAGAGTATCCTAGATGAGAGTCCTAGCTTGCAGACAGCTGCATTTAGGTGAGATAAAGTCCATCCAAAATGTAAGGCCTATTAGCTTGGGCATAGTGCCTAATTAATTGGCTGTACTCCTTTCCTGAGCTAATGCCAGGCTTACATTTGTGCCAGACTAAGTATCTCTTTACTGAATGTCATTATTGAGAGCTAAAATACCCTTAAAAGAAACTAAAGAATTACACTATATGCAAATTGTTTTTCATTATAGCATAAGGGTGCAAAATCACCTTAAAAAAGCGTGAAATTATAGATTATCTGTGCTGGTCTCATCATGTCTTTATAAAGTTTTTTGTCTTGTAATGTAAACATGCCATGAACAGACTGGATTGGACATAAAGATAAACTACAACAGAAATAAACTGACATTTGCAAAGCTTCACCAAATGATAAAGATTAGCAAAATATCAAATTAAGTGACAATTGGACAATGCCAGTGAGTTGAATACAGGTAGTATCCTGAAGAAAATCCTGTCTATGTGGTTGTGTAATTAAGTACTGTGCCACTTGTTGGATGGACCAGGAAGTTTTTAGGAAAACACAAAGTACTGAACTACCAAAACTGTTTGTGAATCAGGGTGAGTTCCTAGCTCACCAGCAACTTGTGAAGGAAAAAAAAAGAGAGAATTTGAGGCAGTGGCAAATGCAGTTAAAAGCACCTAATCTCACTGTGCTCACAGGGAAGAGGCCACAAGAACAGCAAGTGCTGGCCCAGACTCACCTTCAAAAGCTTCATTGATGACTCCAGTTGATGCCTCTCTGTCAAGGCAGTGGATGAAGGAGAGTGGAGAGTGTCTTATCTCCTGCAGTTTGTCATGAATATAAGAGAAAGTAGGTCTGTTGTGAGCATCATGGGACCAGCATCTTGTCATTAAATCACATCTGGAAAAAAAATTTAAACGCAAACAATAAGGATAATAGAATCATTCATCTCAACACTTACCATTAAACATCTGAGAAGCAAGTTTGGCCTGAGAACTTCCTGTGTGGTACAGAGATTATCATCAGCTGCTGAGAGAAGGAAAAACAAGTTAAAGATCAGGTGTCAGGACTAATCACTGTGAAACTTTTTAATTTTTCAAACGTGGGTATTTTTGAGTTTGGGAGGAGATATAACATTAAAAAAAATACACATTTGCTGTTAACATCTACTCTCACATAAGAAGTCAGGAATACTTTCTAAGCAAGCAGACAAGGAGGAAATTCTCTCACATACACACACACAAAAAAGAAGTGTTAAACCAGAAATGAACCTGAAGTTTTCAATTTATTTAATCGTCCTTCAACTCAAGCTACCTCACATTTAGAAGTTCAAGGCAAACCCTCCAGCACAGGGAGAGTTAATTTTGACTTCCACCTCCAGACCAAAACAAATAGGAATGTGTTCCCATCAAAGGCAAAAATGGAATGAATTTCCTCTGGGTGCAGGGATTCCAGCCCACCTTGTACAACACTATCTCTACCACTTAGTGGGAAACTTCACCTCCTGTTTGTCTAAATGATAGGGTTGGTTTTTATTCCTTGTTCAAGGTGAGTTTATGCTACACAAAACCAAATCCTACAAAAGCCGGGGGGAGACAGGCTGAAAACGAAAACACAGACAACACCTGGACATATTAAGTGTTGGGAGTGGAAAGAGGCCTTAGAGTCTCAAAACCAGAGAGCAGCCAGTGAAAGGCTGGTTCAGGAAGCTGTATCTGGAATGTGGAGCATTTACCTCTAAGCCTTAAGTTTAAACCCTCCCCTGACAAACATCTTCCCAGACCTGCTGCTATGTGACACCAGGCGTTAATCTGTTATGGAAAACGAATTGGCTTGCTCAGATCCTTCGTTATCCATCTTAAAAAGATAACTGCTGTCCTTCACCACAACTGGGCATCTTAAAAAAACCCTTAGTGAGAGCTGGGAAGGATCTCTTGACTTCTGATTTTGCAATTATATTTTTCATTAAAATATTAGTCGCATGAGAATGTGACTAGAAAAATAGTTTCAAAACCGCTTCTCATCAACCTGTTTTCTTGTGGTTTTCAAGTTGAACAGAATAATTCTTTCTTTTCTTTCTAAAGGAAAGAATTTCTAATTCTTTCTTTTCTTTCATTTCCATGAAATTTTGAAAATCCATTTTAAGAATTTAAACAGTGGTAGTGGCTTCCTAATGCTCTGAATCACTTAATTTGCTTACTTTCAGCATACTGGTTATTGATGACATTGGAAATATAGAAGGAAAAGGACTGAATAGGACTCAAAAGAAGGTTAAACAACTGATTTTCTTTTTGCTGCCAGAAAAGTGTCATGCTGAATTCCAGCCTTGGATGCTGGAAGCCAAACAATCTGCTTTCTAGTCATGCTTGTTGGTAGGATATCCATGCAAAAAACATGAGTTCAGGTGCGTGCTTCATCAGGTTCGCACTTGGGCTCTCATGAGCAGAGCCTTGTGGAAGAAACAGCCAGCCACAGAGGAAAAAAGAAACAGGAAAGAAGAAGGAAGGAACATTTGTAAGTCATAGACTCATAGAAAGTTTTGGGTTGGAAGGGGCCTTCAAGGATCATCAACCCGCCAGCCATGTGCATCTTCCACTACGTCAGGTTGCTCAATGCCCCATCCAACCTGATCTTGAACAATTCCAGGGATGGGGTATCTACAGCCTCTTTGGACAATCTTTTTCAGTGTTTCACCACCCTTATTGTAAAAGAAATCTTTCTTATATGCAATCTAAACTTACCCTCTTTTCAACAAAAACAAGAACATCACAAGTGTGGATTATGAATATTTTTGTTCTGTTTCCTATGACCAATCTGTGTCTTTCTAAATAACTATTTTTTTTATTGGACAATCTGCTTTATAAAGTCTTGCTGTGGAGTAAGGAGACTCACTTCTGCCAAAACTGTAATTCAGGATTGTAATTTTGTCATTTTAACTATATTCCGTATTTTTATTTCCTATAATTTGGTGATTGGCTTAAAATATCAGTAGGGGTATTTTTCACTAAGTGTTTAATTCAGATAGGCTTTACGTTTTTAAGGATAAAAACTTTCACGCTCTCCCAGAATATATCTGCAAATTTTGCATGT
>VZTN01035200.1:136105-159593 GCA_013400515.1 Erpornis zantholeuca
ATTGGGGACTTTGACAAGGCCTGTGGGCTGTGTACCCATGGCCAGTGCAATCTAACCTTACTTGAATATCAGATTTCACAGATCTGGTTTATTCTGGTGGTTTTTTTTCCATGTATTCTGACAGTGGGTCTCTGCTTCTTCACCATAAACTCAAAGCCACTCAAACACACACTTTTAGCAAACCTCCACAGCAAAGTACTGTGACCTTCCCCTGACGACACTGAAAACCCTGGTCTTCAAAAGTGTCTACAAGATGGTGAAACTGTAAGGGCAAAGTATTTGGCTGTAGGAAGGAAATGTCAATAAACCTAATGGAAAATGAAATGGAACAGCGTGCAGGCAGCCAATTCACTGCCCAATCAAACAAAAAACACATTGTGTGCCTAGTACAATTGTAAAATTGTTTGAGTGACACTAGTCCTTTCCCACCAGAATCCAAAGCTACAGCTGAAAGCATAAAGAAATACATCCATGAAATATACTGTCATGGTGTCAAATTTTTCATTAGATCCTTAAAATTTCACTTAGGAGGAAATCTGCTCAAGCCTGAAAATTATTACAGATGACGATTGACAAACCTGTAATTCCTCCTATAAACCAATATTTTCTTGGGATTTAGTATGGTTATCCCCACAGCACTGTGGCTGCTATAACTCACCAGACATCAGAGCGACTCGTAAAGACACCATCAATAAGGCTTTCAGGAGCCATCCATCTGACAGGGAGTAGACCTTCTCCTCTTTTCCTGTAATAATCGTTTTTATAGACATCTCTGGCAAGTCCAAAATCACCAATCTTTACTATCCGGGATGAGCTCTCATATTCCTTCTCAGACACAAGGCAGTTGCGAGCAGCCAAGTCCCTGATTTGTAAGGCAGAGAAAGGAGGATGGAGTTAGCATTGCAGAATAACTCAGGTCTGCATGTCATCTGGTTCAACACTCTCTTCAGAGCAGTGCCAACCCCAAGCGTGCATCAAGTAGTTTAGAGCCTCACCCAGTTAGGGCTGGCATATCTTCAGGTCTGGAGATGACACAGCCCCTCTGGACAACCTCTTTCACTGACTGATTTTGGATGTTGTGAACAATATTATCTAATTTCCTTTTCTGTGAATTGTGCCTGTTGCTTTCCATCTTTTCCCTGTACCTCTCTGAGAAAAGTCTGTGACATCTAAAGCTACCCATTAGGCAGATGAAGACAGTATATGGGTCTTCCACTTTCCCCTCTCTCTACTGCACAGGATATGATTCTTGCCTAGGGTACAGTAAGTCCTTGGTTCAGATCTTAGAGTAATCCACCATTTTGTGAGAGAACTGTGAGTGATATTCAGCAGAAAAGCATAGCATTAGGTTTTACTCCAGTGCTCTCTCCTGTCCTGTTTCATCATGACATCTTTCTAGACATTTTTCCTGGGTAAGATAATTAGTCCTGATACTGTGGGT
The DNA here is from genome assembly GCA_013400515.1 of Erpornis zantholeuca. Taxonomy (NCBI): domain Eukaryota; kingdom Metazoa; phylum Chordata; class Aves; order Passeriformes; family Timaliidae; genus Erpornis; species Erpornis zantholeuca. The sequence continues at coordinate 137,547 of VZTN01035200.1, forward strand.
AAACCTGGGAAGACTAAGGAAATAAGTTCTGTACCTGTGTATAAAATGCATTTTCTCTAAATAGACACAGCCTTTGCAAACATCCAAACATATATCCAAGAGGTCAGTGACTCTCAGTAAAGGGCTCTGGAGCTACAAGAAAAAAAGGCAGAAGTTAGCTCTGTCTTCCAGCTTTACCAACTCAGAATGACAACCTCCCCATGCAAGATTTCACCATTGAAATGTATAGGATTTTTCCAAAACAGTCAAAGCACAGGGAAAAAAATCTCTGTATGTCAATAGAGAGAATGCTAGTTTGAAACATTTTGAACCATTTGGTAAATTGCCAAATCAGAGCACTGTCAGGAAGCTGAATACATCCTGTTTGATTTGCAGCTAAGAATAGCCTAGGACCTTCAGAGCTGTGGAAGAAATGGGACCCTGAAGTTTTCCTCCCACTATCAGATCAGGTTTGCCTCTTGCTGTATTAATCAGTGTAATATATTGTTCTAGTAGAACACATGTATATGCATTTCAGTAGGATTCAACACTGACTGTGAATTTGATCTGATTAAGTGAATGAACAATTCAAGTGCTAAAATGCTATAAAATTTCATTGTTGACTCCTTTTGACCTCCAGTCATACTATCCATATTCCTAATCCGCATGCTAACTAGAGAAAAATTTACTTGAAGATGTTTTTTCTTTATTCTTTCCTCTTCTTTCCTTCTAAAGAAGTTGAGGACACAGGCACAGGGACAGTATATTCTTAGATGCTTGGAGTATGCATCTCACATTAAGGACACTGTTGTTATTTGAAGACAAAAAAAAACCCTCTATGATTTCTAAGATACTACATACATGGCTACTACTACTTATTATCACTTTCAAATGAGAGTTTATGATTTTCACAGTGAGAAACTCAGCAGACATCTCATGACTGAAACCACAATTTTGGTCAGTGATCTAATGACATTCAATCTTCTTCACAGCATCACTGATTGCAAGGTCAGCACTCAACACTGAGGTCCCAGGGTGTTAAGGAAAAGCCAAGTCAGACCTTGCAAGTACAGAAACAGCTGAACATCAGCATGGACCTTTAGAAAGGGAAAAACTGAGAAATTTTGGCAGTTACAGGTTAAAAATGTGAGTCTCATGCTCTTTACCTTTTTCTGTCTGGCTCCTCTTACATAGCTAAGTAGATCCCCTCCTTCCATCAGCTCCAATATAAGATACTGAGGTTCATTTAACAGACACACACCAAGCAACTTCAGAATGTGGGGATGATCAAATTTACTAAAGAGAAGAAAACAACTGTAAGATTATAAATGAGAAATCCAGCTGGTTGATAGCTAATGAAATGTTTATAGTTGCAAGCAATGAATGAGCAGTTTGGCCCTTACAATCCTGCCTCTGTGAACATCCTGATTCAGTAGCTCACAGTGCCTGGGTTTGCTCAGTCATGTTCAGGGACATCCTTCCAAAACACAGCCTTACACTGTCTTTGACAGGCACTCTAACACATGCACACATCTTTTAAGACACACTTCATCGTATTTCCAGGAAGCGAAGAAAAGTAGCTAAGTGGCAATTTCTTCTAGGAATAAGATGATTTGTCACCTGTACAATAAAGGTGTCTATATTATTTTAATAGAGTACTTTTACTACTATATTCACAGCAGAACTGCTGATTCTGTGAAATACACAAAGGTAAAAGCACAAGGTGCAATATATTACCTTAAAAGTTCAGAGTGGAACAGTTCTTCACAGTACATTTTCAAAAGAAACAAAATACATATGAGGAATACTTCTAAGTATATTAGAAATTGTCTGTGTGTGTGTAAGACAGGGATTGCCACAGCAATCAGTACTCTCAGTACGGTAAGTATTCTTCCAAAGATGAAGAATATTTATGGCCTCTGTCAGTGCCTGTGTTTTTTCCATCTCTTTACTTGCATTAGAAAATTGTTTTCCCTTCTCACTGCTGTGTGAAAGCACTTGCACAAGCAGTCAGAGAAACTTGACTCTATTGCGAGAATTGATGGTGTCCATAATGCTGTCAAATGCAGCAGTGTAAACAAACAAATAGGAGGACATTTTCCTTCTAATCTCTTTCAATTCACTTAATCTCAGGTGTGGGCAAAGACTCTTGCAAAAAGTGTGATTTAGAATTTGACAGTTCCCCCCAGCTCCCAGCACATACCTCTCCATTAGACAAACTTTGGCACTTTCAGGAACAAAAAGAGGGGGAGGAACACCTGGTACTTTCCTTGTACCTAATGCAGACCTTTCTCCACTGAACTGTCATTCCTTACTTCCAAAGGGGAAGACACAAGAATTTCCTACATGTATTTGCACACGAATGACTCACCAATAACCAATATCAAATGACTTTTTGAAACAGAGGCAACTCAATTTTCCCTTTGCTGCTTAGCAATGAGAAGGAACAAATAGTTCTGGCTTAACTGAGCCAGCATGCATAACATTACAACCCAAATTTTAATGAACATCCAAAAAGGCAAGAAAAATAAAAGTTGCACTTATGTATCTTACAACTTGCATCTTATATATCTCATCTGTTTGTAAGTACTTGGATGCATTTTACTCCTTTCTACCCTTGGTTTCATTTATGAGACCTTACAGATGAATGTCAAATAAAATCACTAAACCCTCCAAAAGGGGATTAAATAATTCTTTTTTTCATATAAAAAAATTCAAATATTCAAAGAATATAAAATATACATTATTATCATTGTTGTTGTTTTTGTTGTTTTTGCTATGACATGATGACTGCTGGGATTATATAATACTTAAACTTTTCTACTATCTTCATTTCTGATTCATTATATTGGTGTGCATATGGGCCCATATCAATGTTTACATTTAAATGCAAAAAAATTTCAATTAGGTACTCTTCCAGAACTTTTGGTTTGGATTATTATCTGCAACAAGAATTGGGGGACCCTCAGAAACTTTAACTGTGGGTTCATATAATTTCCATACTACACAGAAAAAAATACCTTAACTGTGTTTATGACTGCTAGGTAGACTGAAGATGGATTTTAAGGAGTTTACACACAACTCTCACTCTTTATCATTAATTTGCACTTTAATCACATAGTTGAATTTTGGTTTTAACAAGCCTTTTACTCCATTCAGTTACAGTGTGTCATAACAGGTAAAAAATGCAATATATATTTTTAAACATGTAACCACAAAAAAATTGAATGCTGTGAAAATCAATTTCCATTTTAATAACACCACATCTCCTCTGCAGAAACAAATCCTGCATTTTCAAAAAATTGTTTCTACTTCTGCACTCATGAAATAAAAGTCAACAAAGTGCAAAAGTGCATCTGAAAACTAAACTACCCTCTCAGTATTATGCTAGTTGAAAACTTGAGTTGAACTTCTACTTATTTCTGGGGACACTCTAGAAAACCAAATTTATAGCTGAAACACAAACCTTACTATGTGAAATTCTTGCAGTGGTGACAGCTGCATTATTTAACACTACCTCAATAGAAGAGGCATGTGGCAGCCCCTAGTGGCACATTTTTAAAAAGTATTTTAAGGCATCAGTTTGTTCTGATTTGTTTCTTTCACTAAAATGGAATTAGCAAAAGGTTGTCCAATCACCTTTAGCAACTGACTTGGTTTTACAGGAGCAAAGATACTGAAACCCACCAGTACAAACCCAAATAAATCCATGATATGAGTATACTGAACTTGCAGTCTATGTCTTAAATTTTGCTTATCAAATTTATAGCTTTAGTTCCATGACGTTCACCAGTAGTGATTTTCTCCTTTGGCAGAGACACGAGAACACCCCAAAAATGCCATAATAAACTGTTTAGAGGAAAGTTCTGCTTTCATTGCTCTGGAAGGCCACCACCCTCACACGATACTGGTTCTGAAGGTTGCCCAGTGACAAAGCTGTCCCTACCTCATTAAGTGTGCCTCCTTCAAGAATTCACTCTTCTCGTGGTCTGTCGCACCCTTCTTCAAAGTCTACTCAACAGAAAGCAGAAGTGTAGTAACACTTTGGTCATCATCACCTTTATCACATGGCACTTATGTAAAAGAATCAGACATAGATGTGGCCTTCAGCACACATTATTTTCTAGAAATCATTACACGGACATAGGTTCAGCTTTGAGCGACGTGCAAGAAATACTGCAAGGAAATACCCAGATCAGCCAGCACCCATTTCTCAGGTAAAACCTCTGAGACAGATGTCTCTGCCCATCCCATTCTATTGCCAGAGAAATACACAGCTGTGATTACCTTGACTGCTACTTTGGATTCTCCACTTCCATCTGCCAGGATATCTACTGCAGTCCCTTCATATACCTCTCCAAATGCTCCACTTCCTAACAGTTTGTGTAAGTTGAGTTTGTCCCGAGGGAAAGCTGGCAGTGATTCAATCTCTGCTTGAGAAGGAAGAGTGCTACAAAACAGCAATACTAGTCACTTGTTCATACCTAAGAATGTCTGAAATTTTATTAAAGTTTGTCTTCAAATGGAGCTGGTACTATTTGTTCTCATCAGGTACATTTAAGGAGAGCTCAGGTGAGGCCCGGATGTTTTGCAAGTTACTGGAAAACACCAGGTCTTCTTCCTTCCCTCTGCACTTGTGTTTCCCAACAGAGTGACATGAAGGATGGGCTGAGGGTGATCCAGGCTGGGCTGTGTGCCAGGGGGCAATGTGGTAGGGTGTCCTTTGGAGCAGACCTGCCCTGCAGCACACATGCAGCCCTTAATTCTACCTTGAGGTTTCAGGGATGAATGCCCTGATGAAAGCTGGTCTAGGTAAAACCTCTTAAATATTTTTGTTCTGAAAACACATCTGCTCTGAGGACATACCGAACAGCATAACAGGCATTGGCTAGTCCCACTGTCTCAGCCATCCCCCTGAGTTGAGCTAGTTCTTTATCTTCCTTGATAAACACTGTCTGTCCAGGCAAGGCCCGCTTTCCAGATTTCAGTTTTTGCTTCCATACTGGAATAGAAAAGAGACAGTTAGATGTTTCACTCTGAGAGCATCCCAGTGTGTGAGCAGGCTGAAAGGCTACAGGTTTTGTGTTATTCTGTTCAACATCACCCCCCAACAGCTCATGTAAGCAAGTCATTTCCACCTGGCCATTTTGTTTTCCCACAAAACACACACAACTGCTCATTGAGCTGAGAACTCAGTCAGGTATCCATTTCTGTGTGTAACAAGACCCCAGGGAAAGGATGAGAAATGAGAGACCAGGACATTTGCATCTCAGGGTAATCATTGCATCCTTTCTTCAGGGACAAAGCTTAAGATAAAGAAAATGTGACCCTCTGCTGAATAAATGTAGTACCAAACTTGAGCACTGTAAGGAACAAGTTTTTATAAGGATACACACAAGCAGTAGAGTTCCTTAAGCATTCCTGTCCTCTCCCTGCAGGTAACTAACATCAAGAAATGCCTGAGGATGAAAATAATTTCTGTCCTGTCCTTGATACCAAAAATATAATCAGCCGGCTCTAGGGCCACAAAGAATGAGAATATACAAATTCCTGCCAGCTCCCATCCTAGGGGTTGTTCAGCATTTCCCTAAATCTGGATGCCAATCATTTCCCACCATCTGAACTGCCTTTCACTGAGGCCTGGCAAACCAAGGGTAAACAAAACACTCAGACACATACCAAAAGCAAATAGCATGACCACAGCCAAACACAGCACAACAACTCCAGTCACAGAAGCAATGGCAACAATGGTGCCCACAGAGACCATATTATCTGTTAAGGAGAAAGGGAAAATTGCTTAATTACTGTGTATGCCTGCAATATCAAGCCTATGGAGTGCAGCACACCTGAGAGAACCCTTCAGCTGCCTGCTGTGTAAAAGCCTTCCACCATACAAAGCTGTCTTGTAGGCTGTATGTGGATGTCCATTTCATCAGACTAATCCTTCTCCCCCAGACCTGGGCCATGCCTGTCATAATGACATAATGCATATGCAGAAATAGAAAATGCTGATCTGTTTGACTACTCAAGCTGGGAATTTCCAAAAGCACCCACAAAGTGTGAGTCTAACATTCTGGCTGAAGGCAAGAAGTAATTCTGATTTCTTTACCCCATGTGTGAACTTGCCTGTTTTCAAGAATCACATCATAAAGCAGAGTGGCAGAGCCACAGAGACAAACTGGCATAAATGAGCAGAAGCACTTTTCAGGCCCACTGTTCTGAGCAAAAGAGCCTGGATGAGCACTAGCAGTGGGGCTCACCCTAAAAGCTTCACCATTTATTACCTGTTAGACACATTACTATAACTTTGCAGGAATATCATTATTAAAATAGACAGTCTCTGTTCATAAATTTGTATGACTGTTTAGAATGACAAGAAGAAGATTAACAGAATACAGAACTACAAGACATACCTTCACTCAAAATTATATCCACGCTAGTGTCACTGTATTCACCAAGTCCCAGCACATTTGCAGCTGCTGCTCTGAACTGGAAAGTTCCTTCTAAGTTCTTGACCTTCCATGTGCAAATACTGCCACAGGAGCCATTGAAAACCACCTCCCACGTGGACTTGGCATCGCTGCGGTTGCCAGACTCCTTCCTGCAACATGCACAGCACAACACAGGAATGTCATTAATGCCACAAAGGCAGTTTACTACTTCACCCTAACTCCATTTTTTCTTCAGTTCCGTGGTTTTCACAGCATTTCTCTGCCCACAAGAAAGCTCAATCTGGTCATTGGATTTTGGCTACAGAGAATAAAATTGTGCCATACCATTTCAGCAATGCTAGGAATCAAATGTCTTTATCTTGGCACTGGAGATAAAATACTAGAACACTTTAGACACAAAAAAACTGTTCAGTATATTCTTGATTCACCTGTTTCAGTATATGCCTCACAGACAAGATTTCAAAACTTTCTTATTTAGCTTCCTGGAAAAAAAAAAATTCTACTGTGCTTGAGCTTTTTGCTCTCCCAGACCCAGAGTAATTCAGTGTCTCTTGTGCATCAGGTTTCACAAGCTAAATGGGAAGCAAGTCATTGGCAGTGAAGATGCCATTCTTTAGCTAGCTACTTTCCCATAGTATCTGCTGACTGCTGGGTATGTTTCTTCCTTTCCCTATTGGACTGAGACTGATTGCTCACAATAAATTCAGAACTGATTATTCACCAACCAAAAGAAGACCACGTACTTAAACTTGAAAAGCCATATCTGAAATATCATTTCGTGTCACACAACACCATAATACATCATGTGAAATGACCTTCATGAGCGTGTCACTCATTCTCCCAAAACCTTTTAATGGAGTAAAAAGTCAAACACTTCTAAAACAGAAAGACATGGGAAAACTATATGTTCATGTCCTTGGTGTACACATGTTCCCACTGGAGCTGCATGGAAAACAGGGGTTGCTTAAAAGGGCTAGCCAAACATTTTCTAGAATGCTGTGCAAGCAACCTAACATTTTTTTACCTGATATGAGATTCAGTCAAAAACATCAGCATGTGTACATTCAAACTGCAAGAGAAAAGCTTATTTCATTAAAAGACCACCTCAGTGATGCATTATGATTCCAGAGGTGAATAAGAAGATGGAGTCTGGAGAACACAGCAGCTAGTGCACAGCCCTGGCACAGGCCAGGGGTCTGACCTTTCCTTACCCATCTGCAAAACATCAGGTACAGATTGTCTGCTGGCATATCAAAATTATTGTTTTCTCAGAGCATGCAGGTCAATGCTCCTGCATGCTTACAGAACTGTAGGAAGCTTACAGGACCAGGAAAATATGTCTGGATGAAAACTTATATAGGTAAAGCATGTCCAGTTCCAGAGTGCTGTCAGTTCTTAGCTTTCATAAGCACAGAGAAGAGAAATAGAAATAGAAAGAAATAATGGATGAGTTTAGAAAATTGATTCTCTCCACCAGTAATGACTTCAAACAATCACTGGAATATCTCAGAAGTCAGACTTTCCTGGTTTTTTAATAATACATTAATTAAGCTTTGCATCAACTGCTTTAAAGAAATCTCTCCAGAGTCATGGCCAAAAAATTAAAAGTTCAAAGTCACTGCCCACAGCAATGTTCTCTAACCTGCTCAGTCAGCCCTTCCAATGACAGTGCAGTAATAAGAGTGAGCTGGCACTCTAGTGTGATATGTATAGCCCAGGCAATAGGTATTTGATGACAAACCACTTTAAAAATTATAGTCATCCCATGTGAGTGGTAATACTTCATTTCTGGCAATATTACAACACTTTCTTTGAGTCCTCTGAACACTAATATGTTTATACATATATTTTAGCCAAAAATTCATAGTAAACTGAGATTTGTGATTTGAAATTATCTCTAAATATTTTAATTCACTGTCAGAGTTCCAAATATATAATTTTATTTCAAGATTGCTCTGAAAAAGTTCTTAGTGTATATTTCCTTCTATGCTTTCCTGACATTTCTGGAAATTATGGGTACTTGGTTTATCAAAGAAAGACATCTCAATGGAAAGGGCCTTTTGCATCATATATATTCCATGCTTCCCATCAGAGCCAGCCTGAAAACCCTGGCACACGCAGATTTGTTCTGGGCTGCAACCTACGGGAAGAGTGCCACATGCATTGCTTACCTGCCTTCTAAGATGTAGAAGGTCACTTTGCTCCCATTGTCATCAGCCTTTTCCCACTGTAGAGAGTTTTTAGAGTCTTCTGCTCTTTTAGGAACTCCTGGTTTACTGGGAACGCCAGCTTAAGGCAAACAGGGGAAGAAACAGAACACTTAAAATGTATTTGTAGCACGACAAAGGGCTAACAGACACAGAGAAAAAATTGGTGTGCACATGGGTGTTCAGACATACAAAAGGAAGGAGGATCTACATTAATAATCCTCATAGAGAATGAATCCTTGGTCTTCTCTGTGATAGACGAATTCCAAAATTTTTACTTACATTCAGCCTTTTACCAGAAATGAGTTTCACTTGGGTTATAGGCATTTCCTCACTCTTTCCTCTGCTCCACTTGGAAATGAACCTCATTTCTTTCTCCCTATTACTTTTGAAGCTATGGTATTGTGTTAATCATTTTTCAAAGACACAGAACTGTTGGGCCTTAGTATAAGAAAATTGCCTGCTAGATTTTAGAAAGTATTATGCTTAATATTCACATCACAGAAAATAGTTTTAAAATGTTGTTAACCTGCATTAAGTGCTTACCTGTAGTTTTAAAGCTTGTTGAAGAGGAAGTGCTTTTCACTCCTGTAACATAAACTACTGTTACTCTCACAAAGTAGTTGGTCCAAGGAAGAGTTCCTATGAGGTTGCACGTGTAAACAAGATTTCCTGTGCACATTGTGCTTGCAGGAGAAAACCAGTCACTTTTTGTTGGCCACTAGGAAAAAAAATATCATTATTGTCAACTTTCTTGCTCTGCTGAAAGAGTGTCACAGTTCTATTCCTGGGTAGATTAACTACTTTGCCACCTCTTAATATCATAGTGGAAATATGAGGCAGGTGCTGTTTCCACCATGCTGTTTTGTCCTCTCAGAGACCAAGGACACAAACCCTAATTTTCTTCTTTGTTTTCAGGAGACCTACAAGTCTTGGCAGTAATAAAGAACAGCAGATTAAGTGCCTGCTTTACACAGCCAAAAGGAGCCTTCCCCTTATATTTCTGGATCATCGTGACATGCCCACGAGTTCAGCTTGCCATGATGCAATTGAAAGGAGGTGGGTTAGTGGAATTGTGATGTGAAAATTGACATTTGTTTTAGGGCAGGGAAATGTTTGGTGTTGGCCTAATGAACATGATTCTCTATAGTAAAGAATCTGCATGATCCAGTTTAGCAGAAGACTTTTTCTGCGTCCAGGGGTTCAGGTGTTGAAGTCTGAATTTTCCAAGCATGCTGCTCTCACTGCAGCACTTACTTCCTACTCCTTGGATCTGGTCTTCTCTCTGGCATTTTCTCCTAACCACTATCACAGAAAAATAAAATCTAGATACTAGGTTGTAGCTAATATTTATTGCTGAAAACCCTTTTCTTCTTTTTCTTGTGCAGGGCAGACATTGGATTTGCAACTGCAAACCCATTTGGGGCAGGGCAGTGAGGAAACAGGGATAGGACTGCTGAAACAGGAGACTCAGGAGGAATTCTGGTGAGGTCATCCAGGATGTCCTTTGGCACTATGGAGTACTAAATGCTACAGCTGCACTCCTCCTTGTTCCTGGCAAACACTGACTCCATCCTGCCCCTGCTGAGCAGCTAAGTCTGACATCACCATGCCCAAATTATCCACTGAGACTCTTCATGTATATCCTACTACCCACCCTGTCCTGCTTACCAGGACAGAGTAAGTTAAATTTTCTCTGATCTGAAGAAAACCCACCCCAAAATTTAGAGGTATGTTTACCTTACGCAGCTCAAACCAGAAGCTGGTTTCATTGATGTGCAGAGGAGCTCTCCATTCTAGCCACAAACTGGTATTTCTGGGGACTATGTTGACAGGTGCAGCTGGAGTCTCAAAAGTTTTTGCAATGACAGGGACACTTTCAGAAAACCAGTTCTCATCAGGATGAAAAGCAAGAACCTAGTAAGGAATAGGTACAAAAAAACTGTACAATACCAGAGCAGCTGGAAAGGCAGCTTTGCTTTAGCAGCACCAAATGTTTGGAAGACTAACTTTTTGAACAAGACAGTATTCAAGCAGTACAGATATAAGTGAAGAAAGCTTTCGAGTCTCAGAGCTGCAGGGCTATACACCTTCAGGCTGAAAGCTATATCCAGGAATACCCTTCCCCAGAGACTCTTCGTAGTTTCACATCTCAGCTTTCTAACAAGTCCTGTCTCTTTCCAGGCCCTTCTTAAATGCCACACACTCTTACACAGAGATACAGATGTCACAGCACATACTAGGCAGTGTTTTAGAACCACAGAAACACAACGTGAAGAGGTGCTTTTCACTAAGTCGCAGGCAAATATGACCTCTGTTTGGGTATGCATACTTGAGTACACACATACAGGTATTTAGGTATGTGTGTATACATATATTCTAACTTGTATACCATCCAAATCATTAACAAAAGCCAAAAATCAAATTAAGACCTACAGATCCCCTCCTGCCATCTTCTGAATGTTCTCCCAACTGTGTAAATCCCTCTATTTGTGACACCCAGTGCATTCTGCAGATATGTTTACTTGGTTACTATTGAAAATGTCACTCTGATCATAGACCTACTGTCCAGATACATCATTTACTATTTTTTTTTAAGCCTTAATCTGTAAAGGGAGAAGCAGTACATTTTGTTCTTATGAATCCACTTTGGACACTTTTATTTGTCTGCTTTACGAAGAGCAGTCTAAAGATTTGCAGCTTGAACAAACCAGTGAAACTACTTGCAATTATACCTTGAATGAATTATTTGTTCCAGGTTGGAGCCCACTGACAGACCAGGCAAGCATCCCATTTGAAAATTCACTTTTTTGTAAAGGTGTCGCTGGGACAGGAGGCAATAAATTGACAGAGATTTGATAGCGGATGGATCCGAGAGGTCCATTTGGCTTCAGAGGCTCACTCCAAGATATGTTGATGGTGGTGTCAGACAAAACTAAGGTTTTAATAGTGTCAACTGCCTCTGGTACTGAAACAGAAAGAAAAATTTTAGAGACATCAAGAAATATCACCAAGAAAAGAAAAGAAGCTTATAAGTGTATGAATATGATTCATTTATAGGACTGAAACTCTACACATGTAAAACTCATATTTTTGTATAGTCAGTCAGCTGCAGACAAGTTCAAAATATTTTTAGTATCTTCTTGGCTATCCTACCAAGCAATCAGACAAAAAAGCCCAAAAAACCCCCAAAACAACAGAAAAACAGCTGCTGTCCTATACCTCTACATTTTTAATCATATCACAGAATTTCTGCTCTCTCTTAGTTTCCTAATCAGGGTCTCAGATGTGAGTTTAATATGGTGCTTACTTGGACATGCATACAAAAACCCCCATATCTTTACACTATTCCAATTGGAAAGTCTTGTCTCGAAAAGAAACTTTTGAAGGAAGAAAATCCAAAACTAAGCATTATTTGCCATCATTTACAATTTTGCCTAGAGATACACAGTCTGGCTGAGCTGTGTAAGGAAGAAACTGGGTTACTGATCAGATGTCTGTACCAGCTGATTGCTCACTAACTGTTCTGGGAAATAAACCCTTCCTTTGAAGCTTTAAGATCACAGACTTTGGAATGGTGTATAGTATGTCCATAAACTGCATTAAAAAAAAAATCTTTATTTCCTATTGAGCTGTCCAGATAGGAAAAATGTTAACAAGTCATTGCACTATTTATGTTCCCAGCACATAAGAATGATGAGTCCATATGCTCTAATTCATATCCTAGTAGCAAGACTACAGATTATTTAATGAAATATACAGAAGCTAGACTAGGAAAGAAGACTAATTTCTCATTTGTCTAGCTAAAACATATGTGGAGTAAGAGTGACACTCTGTGGCAAGATCAATACATTAATTGTCTTCCTCTTTTTTTTGTTCCCTGTATGGTGTTATTTGATGGAAAGCACAAATTATTCCAAGCTTCTTTCACTTCATTAGAGAATTGAGAGAAAGGCGGAGGGAATTCACACAGCTTCAGAGGTGTTAAATAGTGTACACACTTCAAGAGGCTCTAGCTGCATCTAATTACAATTTAAACTGGCAGTTACATTCATGAAATTGAGAACATAAGTGTCAGGACACATATACCTTCTATTTACAGATGGCTGGAAGTTTTTCAACAAATTGTGTAAAGCTCTGAATGTTGATACATACACCTATTCTCAGGGTTTGTAGGCTGGGGTGGGGTGAGGGATTTTTTTGTTAGTTTGCTTAGCTTTTTGTCTAAGACTCGATTTTCATCCAGGTTTTTTCTTTTGTCCTGTCTAGAGAAGCCTGTTCTGAGTTTCATGTTTCATTTTAACATGAGACTGAAAAATTCCATTTGAGTGGAGCAATCCAGTCTCCCATTTCATGTGCTACCTTTATATTTCATCTCTGAAAGAGTGTTCATTGCTGCAGGATGGCACAGTTTACCATGCAAAGAAGTAATTGTGTCAGTTCCTGCCACATCCCAATAGCATTTAATCATATTCAATCAATGTGTCACACAAATTTTGTATTACAGATGTGGAATCCCAGGCAAAGAATTGAAATCTACTGATTGAAGACTAGAGTTGTTGGGTGGGGTTTTTTTGGGGGGTTTGTTTGTTTGTTTGTTTGTTTTTCTCCATAGAATCCATAGGAAGGTAGAATCATCAAGTTTGGAAGAGACCTTTCAGATCATTAAGTCCAACCATCAGCCAGCACTACCACTATAACCCCATAACCACTAATGCACATCACCCAACACCAGGTGCCTCTTCCAGGCATGGTGACTCCACACCTCCCTGGGAAACCTATTCCAGTGCCTGACCAAAAGAGTGCAAACATTTTTTCTAATATCTAGTCTGAATCTCCTATCTCAGCTGAAGACCATTGCCTCCAGCCCTCTCACTGCAGGCATGGTAGAAGAGACTGGCTCATGATTCAGAGATCCACATAGGATGGGAGCCTATTTCCTTGATGGTGCAGATGCTAAGAGATCTGACTGTTGAGAGAAAAAAGCCAGTATGTTGAACTAGAGAACTTCTAAAATATAGCATATCTGGATTCCACAAGAAATGTGGCCATATGCCTGCACCACTTGTTTAACTTTCATTTGAAAGATGAAAAGTTCACCTTAAACAGAGGGTTTTGAAGGGGAAAAATGTGACTGCTTCCAGGACAAAAAACAGGGAGTAATCTGTAAATAAGAGAAACCACAGGCAGCATCACTGGTGATGCCCTCCTCTGGACAATGGTAGTAAAAAGAGAGGCTGATTACTCTAAGAATTGACCTTTAAAGAAACCACAGAGTAGATCCCTAAGGAAAGAAGAAAGGAAATCAGAACTCCTGGCATGTACTTGTTTCCAGGTGTTCTGGATAAAGTGTTTTCTTGGGCACAGTTTATCACTAGGGGGAAGAGACATTGAGGAAAGTAAGAAAAACCCAGGTAAGGTGGCTGTCCTTACTTCAATTCCAGTTATTTCATCACCTTTTGAAGCAGCCAAAAACCAAGGAGAGGTAAAAAGAGGTAAGGAGCCCTGCTGTGGCTCCCTCACTGCATGTCACAGCAATATCTGCATGCACATTTGTGCAGCCTGCATGACTCTGTGTCAGCCACAGCCAGCCCTGATGCAGCTGGGCTAAGGCAGCCAGTGCCCAAGGCCCAGGGACTGCTGTGCCTCTCAGTTTCACTCTCTTACCCTCCTTTCAAAGAAGAATTTCTCCAACTCTGCAGAACAAGATCCAGGCAGGAAAACTAGTGAAGATGGGGGCCATAGCATCCCCACATCCTAGTGAGTTCAACACCAAGTATCCCAAGGTACCACCTCCCCAGTCTTTCTGCAAAACACAGACATGCTGTCATGTAGACTTGGCTATAACTCTGACTTAGGAATTAGGAGAGGTGGCTGGTGGCTTTGCAAGTGAAGAGTTTATGTGGATCAACCTGACACTGGCTAGTGACACCAGGCACAACAGAGAAATACTGACACGACAGAAGAGCAAGCACTATGTATACAACAGGAAATAGCTTCCTTTTGTAATGGCTTCCCATGTTTTCGGCATGTGAGTTAAGCAGAAGCACTGAGAAAATTGTCTGAAGAGAAGCACAAATGCAGCTCCTCCTGAAGACAACTACAAGTGTGCATGTACAAAAACATGCATACAAAACAAGAAAAAGTGCCTAGCAAGGTAGTTCTATTTGGTTGGTTTGAACCATGTGCAAAAGCATAACAGGTACCTTCTGCATGATCCTTTTCTTTCTGGAAGATGTCAATGATGCCATGATCTTTTGCCTTTTCTTTTATACCCCTTTTATATACCCTTTTATATAGCTTTTATGTATTAGTGCTTTTAGCCCACATACTTGTAATTCTTTAAGTCCCATAACTTAGTTTAGACCTAATATTCTGTTAAGTCAGGAGACCAAACATCCTGGCAGCATTGCTGTTAGAGGCCAGAAAGCCCTAGAAACCAAGGTCCCTTCTAGAACACATCCTGTAAACTAAGATAGGCCCATCCAGGGGAGAATTCCTCGGGATGGGGGGGGATCACTCGAGCCTCTCATTGGGGAACCTTTGATAGATATGCTAATTTGCAAGACCTATAAATTGTATATTCAATTTGTCCTGTGTGTGCATTTCAGTGCTCATTTCACGGCGTTCCACCTGGAAGAAGTGATGCACCTTTGAGGATCCTTAAATAAACACCAAGGTAAAAGCCCCTTTCCCCCTTAATTGTGTCTACTTAATTTTAAGACCAGGGAAAGGCAACATCAAGAGCTTCAAGGAAACTGGCACAGTAGCTGCCCCACAGCAGCAAACAGGTAGAGGGAGTTTGCTCAAGCAGGGAATGAGTAGAAGCATCTTCCTGCCCTAGCTGAGGTATTTACAAGCACGGGAGGCACTTAGCTCAGGCTGTAGTATTCTCAAAGAACAAGGGCTGAAAAGGCATGTCAGAATTCTTGAAATCAACTGAAAATGGGCTGTTGTCATTCAGGCCAAAAGTAAAAACAAAGCATTGTCTTTTCATCCTGGTTCACAACAAAACAAATCTGCATTACCCTTAGAAAGAGCAATTATGAGAATGACGTCAAGCCAAGGGAAAAAATCTGAATGCTGAATGAGTACATAACAGATATTTAAACATACATAACCACATATACATTCAAACACAACTTATTTAAAGATGTGGTCCCAGGCAGAAACTGCAAATGTTTAGTCACTTTTAACCATAATTTATCTTTCCTCAAGAAGCCAAGGAGCCAAAGCATTAAAAAATATGTACATGTCTTATGAATCTTACAAATTCATCAAGTCTGCTTGCCAAAACCTTATGAAGATCTACACAGGTTACATTTCAAGTAGACTATTTGTCTGCTTTCTGATTTACAACCCAAAATTGCATACACCTTTCTCTAACTGAGATGAGAACTCTGTTCAAAATCAGAATAAAATATGAAACAAACCTCCACATAGAGTTGTGCCAACTGTGCCTTCTCCCACAGGCAGCACTTCCTCATCTGAATAGTAGTTTTTCACTGCAACTTGTATGACATAACTCGAAAATGGCTGTAGATTGTCTAAGACAGCAGTAGGACCCTGATATTCCTGTAAATCAAAATTAGGTAATAAACATCATTCTTAGAGAGTCAGCCCAATAATCTGTCAATGAAATGTGGGCTAAAAAAGTAATATAGTAGTCATTTTTGCATCGTAATGTGCTTTAGTGTTTAAAAAAATAATGTTAAAGTCACAGTTTCGGTAATAGTTCCCTACAGAAATAGAGTACATACCCAAAGACAAGATAAAAATGAGAGGGGTACTTGCACAAAGGAAAACTAAGGAATTTACCACTTGCCAGATACCACAGAGAAAGGACAGCTACTTTTGGGATGTAGAAATGGAAAAACTCGCTGACAGAAAGCTACAGAATTGTTCACAAAATTTCTAGAAGTGGTTCATAAGATTACAATAAATATTTCCTGTTTATATATGATACCATATGCATGTCTGTGTGAAATAGCCATACCAATGGTTTTTGCTGTGGAGCAGACAAACAGTATCTTGAGTTCCTGCAGGTGTTTGTCATTTGTCTGGAGAACACCAGGTACGTCGGCGTAGGCTGGGATATGCCAGGGCAGAGCTGCTGTGGTGTGACAGGTGGCAAGCTTAATGTAAAACTGGTGTTAGTCGTAGCAAGGATAGTAGGTTTCTTAGTGTCTGGCAAGGGAATCAGGCATCTTTTATCTAGGAAAGACATCAAAAGATTTAAAAAAATTAATTATGGCTGGACCAATTCAAACTTGCTTGGGTTTCTACCACCATTCTTATGAGAAAACATAACTACAAAGTATTCTTTTGGCTTTCTCAAACAGAAACAGAAAAAAATCCCATCTGAAAATACTTTATTTGATTGCTTTCATGGGCACAAAAATAGTGGTCCTCAGAGGTCTCATTTATCTTTGATAAGATACAACTTTAATAAAGAATTTAGGTTTTTCTTGAAGGAGAAGATGGAAATACAAATTGTAGTTGATGTGTTGTCAAGGGCAGTATATAATGATGAGCCCAAACTTGCCTGTTACATGTAAGACAGATGTAGTGAATAGACAGTGCCTTTCTCTAGCAATTAAATGTTATCTTCTAATTGTTCCCAGCAGCTTTCCATGTGTAACATGGTAAGGAGAAACAAATCAGGGAAGTAGAAAAGGAGTCTGGAGGGAGAAAACAATAGAAAACTACACTGACAGTTACCAAAAAGTAACAAAAGAAAATTTCTCATCATTTGAAGTACTTTCAAAAACAAAATAAAAATATATTAAATGGTCTTCCTGCTAGGAAGGAAGAAGTTTAGGCATGTGCACATGGAAGGTACAAGGATCAATGCTTGCCCTTAGGCCAGAATAACTGACCTCATAATCAAGATCTTTTCTCCCAAACTGAGCAACCCTGCCATTCCTACCAAAGTCAGGTTCATGCATATTCCTCAATATATATTTACAACAGTCAATGTAAATTAGAAAATCTCTGTGGGGATCTCTTGGTAGAAATAATCCATTTGGACTGCAATTTGGTTCTTCCCCTTCTGCACCAGCTAAGCCTGCAGCTCTTGCAGGAAACCCTGTCCCTGGGGGTAGAGATTGGCACATTCTGTACCAGGGCCAAACCAAGCTCCTGCACCAATGCCAAGCCCACACAGATCTCATGAGAAGAAACATGCCCAAAGCGCTGGCAAGAATAGCCTGAGCATTGGTCAGAGCAGCTGCAGGCAGGCATGACTGTACCAGCTGCCCAAAAGAATGTGATTTTTTTTTTATTTGAAAGAAGTCCATCTTGTTAAAATATTCTCTTGTATATTTGCCAGCTTTTTATGTAAAAATGGAGTTCAAGAATTATTTTGAATATATTCATCATGCTAGTAGCTCTTTCAAACCTCTGCATTTACAAAGATAATCCCTATAGGTACCATGAATCCTAATTTTCTATTAAAACTAGTATTTTATTTCTTTCATTATCATTCTACAATGGTTTGTTTAAAATATTAGGAGTTCTAAGTGAAGCCTGGGTCTACTTTAATGTAGACCTGTAATTGTCGCTTGGGTACTTCTTTATAAATCACTTTAACAGGTAGTTCTTATCTCTTTGTCTTTGGAAAGACAGACTTTTTTTTCAGTTTTACGTGCTTGTCAACAAACTCAGAAATCTGTGTCATAACAGGGATCACTATCAAACTCTTGCTACAACACTGTGGAACATATTTGCTCTTTTTCTGTGCTGTAACATGCACCACCTTTTCTACATCTCCAGGTGTGACACAACTTTGAAAATAGGCATAGTTTGGCATTAATGAACAGGGGCAATATTCATCATTAAGACCTTCCATCATATCCAATACAAGTCCTTATATTCATCCTTTTAAAAATGTGCAAATTGATTATCTGTAGAAGGTACCTGAATCCATGAAGCATATTTTACACAAATACACATAGCATAATCTGTAGCTTAAATATATGCTCTGAAGTAAATTGGTTACATTTACAAAATAAGTCAGATCCCCTCTACCTGGATATGGTTGTGCTGCTGAGCTGTAAGCTAAGATTTTCAGCACGTGGTTTGCTCTCTTGTGAAGAAAGCGTCTTCTACTTTCTTTATTTGCTAGCCAAATTTCACTGTATTCCTTTGTTTCAGCAGTCCAGTATATAAACTTTTTATCTGCAGTCAAGCTGCCAATTTTATTACCTGTAGGAAAACATTGTATAGTTAAGTTTTATAATCAACCCTGAGCAGATGATTTTACAAGAGCAGACAGAGCTTGTATTCACAGTGAGTCAGTATAGGTATCTTGGCCATAGCATATCCTTGAAGACCTCCCCTTGAGAAGAGATTTCTGGTATTTTCCAGTGGATCTCATGAAGCTGAGACACTGTTACTCCACTTTACAAACATAGATTTGAAGGCGTTTTATTATCCATAACTATGAGAACTGCTGTTCAATTAACGAACACAAGAAATAAAACACAAAAGCGAGAGCTGTCTAAAGAACCTTTGCTCTTTTTTCCAAGATGAAAACCACCGTGATCTGCCATCTCCCAGGAACCATTAAGACAGCTCCTCTGGTAACAGACCAGCTTTACCAGCAGGCCTCCAGAGCTGAAAACCAAGCAACCAAGAGTAAATGTTATTATCACAAGAAGTGAAACATTGGTAACTTGTCATACAAGACCCTACCTGTGTGATGTACCTTCCCCACATATTGAAGTCTGCAATGCCATTTCCAGGTGTACGTTGTTATTCTAATTTTTCATTGAGATAAATTGCAATATGTGTAGCTTATATGAAACCCGAGCAAAATCACATGTTGATACTCTAAGTGAAATCTATTGACAAATAGTGTCTCTTTTGATTTATATCTTACTAAATACATACTTGCATCAATAAATATCCTCACATTGCTCTTAGTTTGTATAACAGGGTACACAACTGGAAACACAGAACACAAACATTTTGTCCATATTGACTATAGATTAATCAGTTTTACTTAAAAAGTGCTTCATGAAGGCTATTTTCAGAAATGAATGTTGTTTGAAGTAAGGGACAGCAATAATCACAAACTATCTAGTAAAATAAAAGAGTGCTCAGACCTTGAAAACCTGGTATTTTGGTAATTCTCCAGCAGTGGCAACCATCCACATCTGAGGCCCATATTTCATCTCTTCCTCTGATAAAAAGCAGCTGGGGAATTTTGGAGTCAGACAAATCTATACTCAGAGGTCTTCCTAGCTCTGCTTCTGTGACATTACAGGTGCAGTAGTTCCTCATCTCCTTTTCTATCAATCTGTGTCCCAAGATGTGGTGCACGGTGTTATTCAGAATATCATAATAAAACACGCGGCTGCCATTACCAAGCTCTTCCATCCAGTACAAGCGGCTATCAAAGAAAATGCATTGCTTTCAGAAAAACTTCAGCCCAACCAATCTAAACACAATCCTAGTCTGAGTAACTTGAGTAACTAGCCACCAATCTCCCAAACATTTAGATCCACAAATCTCCCAAATTGCAATTTAATGTAATTGCAAAGTGATTCCAAGTGCCGAAATATTATTTTTGTATGGAAAGCCAAAACTCACAATAACTGAGTATTCTGGATAAAATGGTTACTGTGAATAAAATTGTTGTCTAGTGATGAGTTTCATTTGCATTATTTATATCGAAGAACCTATCAGTATTTAAGCATAATTAGAAATCTTTAGTCAAACACAGACACTTTTTTGAAATTAGATACATCCAAGCTTGACTAACAGTACTAAAGAGGTATTACATCCAAAAATTTCTGAGTTTTACATAATGCCAAAACTCATCTACTATAAAAAGTCCTTTTTGGTCCTTAACAGTTCAAGTTTTAATGAAAATCATGTCTAAAATTTGCTTTTAAAAAGTTATGAGTAATATGCACCTTACCTTAAGAAAGGATATGACAACAGAGATGATACAATTGAATTACTTTTTCCCAGCTGCATGTTCAAGGCTTTTAGAGATTTTTTCTTGAGCTCGAGATCTATAACAAATATTTGAGTTTCATTCTGTAGTGTTTTCAGGGCAACAAAGAGATGTCTTGCAATCCAGTCAACTGTGATGGCTGTGACATTGTGAAGATATGCATCTTTGAAAAACTTAAGGAAAAAAATAAATAAAGGACAGAATTTTCCAACCTGATGTTAGGACATTATGAAATTCAATTCGTTTGTGAAAGAAAAATGTCTGCTTGGGAAGTAGAAGTCAAAATACAAAGACGTGCCATGGATTGGCAATATTTTTAAACAAATAAAAACTATTGTTTCACAAATATTAGCTGTTGCTTCAATATTCTTGAAATTGGAATGAAGTAAATTAAATTTAATTAAATGTGATACAAGATATAATAAACTTCTTGAATTTACTTGTGTTAATTTCAAGTTAAACCTCTGATAAAAGATCAGTAAAGTAGATGTCAGTAAAACCATTTATGATTTATGATTAATAGGACAACTTTAAGAATAGCATACTCTGGTCATTTTTACTTACTCAGAAACACAATTGGCCACGAAATAATGACAATAATGGCCACATACTTTCCTAGATTCTCTCAAGTAAGGGAGTGAATAAAGGAATACCTGAAACATTGAAGCATTCTGTATATTCGTAATAAAAAGAGAATCTTCAGTGATATGGTATGCTTTGTCATCGTTAGCAGTATAACAGATGTCCTTTGCATCAGTCTCTGCTGAAAGTTCCCATATGGTATGACCACTGTCTATGTCAGTAAGAAACAACTTGTTGGCAGAAATAGTTATTAGATTTGGGACAGGGAAAAGATCTGGAAGGAAAAGGGCACAGAAGAGTTAAAAAAACCTCCATCCTAGATAATCACAGTCATTCATAAGGAAAGCAAGTACGAGATACAAATAAATGGTGGGTCTGAAATTATTGTATTTGGGTGTATGTCACACTAAATAAATAATGAGATGCCCTCTTGTCATCACAATCAAACTACTAAGATATTTTCAGTGGCATTGTGGGTGCTTACCTAACAAATTTAAGCATAGTAAAACAGATTTACTCATTTAATTACCTTTTGAAGTCAAAGCAGAAATAGCCTATGGTCTCTAGTGAATCTCTAACTCTCCTGGTTAACTTTGACAGCCTAATTAGAAATATTTTATGATCTCTAGCAGTACCCAGATTACAGGTGAAAAGCTACTGTTCCATGCTAGCCTGGAGTTGCACAAAAAAACTAATTTTGCATAGTTTTGAGGAAAGGCTTGAAATTCCCAAAATTTAGTCTAATGGTAAGGAATGTGTTAATCTTTCATATCAGATGATGTTTCTGTTGTGTCTGCTGTATGTCACATAAAATGTTCGAGGCTATTTATCAGACTGCCAAATTGTTGTACTGACATTTTCA
>VZTN01035202.1:0-37560 GCA_013400515.1 Erpornis zantholeuca
AAATCTAAGATCAATAAACAGGTCAACACAGTAATAGAAAACACAGTCTGCAAAAACTGAAATAGTAAATAAACTTCAAAATGTTGGAAGCATGAAAAAACTTACACAGCAGAGCCTATAATAAAGACAGCTTACCCAACCTATATATGTTACTAGCCATGTAATAGATGGAAATTTTCCCTTAAGCAAATATTTGAAAACTACTGCTTAAAAACGAAGTCATCTTCAAACATTTAAAAGAAGAACTTGATAGAAGTTAATGTACAGAAGAAAATATATACATCAACCAAAATATATACATCAACCTCTCTAAAATCCACATATACTGTTAGTGAGCTTCCAGTCTTAAAAACCTTCACACTGACATCAGAATCTCTGACACAGACATTACAAAAAGGCCAATAACAGTGTTGAAAGGAGTCAGAATTGTTACATAAAGCAATGCAATGCAGTTGTTTTGGTATGAGCCTGCTTTTGAAATGTGACATCTTGGTAAATTCAGCTGAGCAACTCTAAACTTACTACATTTTCTATTAAGTATAAAGTAAGTCATCATGGGTCATTACTGCCCACTCTGCTGATCAGCTGTGTTAGCCTGTCAAGTTATTATTATGGAAATACAGGATTGATTAATGTTTTCACACAAAATACAGTTTAATTATTTCTCTGACATCCAATTTTCTTTAAAAGTTATTCTGTTCTTTACAGTTAACGGTTTTGCTTTTGGTAGACTGTAAGAAAATCTTTCTTGAATTCACGATTACTGAACTAACTCTTGGAAATCTTTTGGTTATGGTACTTCCATGATTTTTTTGTTATAGGACTTGGTAAATATATGTGAAAGGCAGTTCACATGATACCAAGCACTACTTTCACTAAAAAACTGAATTATGGCTGATTTTTTTCATTCTCCTTCACTCCTTTCTTTGAGTATTTAAGCTACAGTGCTACATATAATTATGTTATTAATGGACTTAATTGAGGACTGTGCAATAAAGGAATATGTCTAAAGACTGAACAGGTATGAGAAGAATACGTATATGCAGGAAATTTAACTAATGCTCGTGCACAGTGTTATGATTCTTGCAACACAGGAAACCATTTCACATTGTGTGCTTAGGTAGGAATTGTTTACACTTCAGGGTCTGGGATGCTGAGTATTTTTAAAGACATGAACACAAGACAATTGATACACTGTAATTTTGATTGTATGATAAAAAATAACCTCGACATGCCCTACTTTCCTGTTGGTCAAACTGAGATGCTTTCTATACCAAGCAGCGCAAGAGGTGAGTTTTCAGAGGAAGATGATGATCTGTGAATTTGTCTCAGTCAATAGCTCTAATGAAGAAAATCAAGTAACATATCCAAATATGTTTCGCTGCATTTTCTGAATGAATGCTTCCTTTAGGAATTACATAACTTTTCCTTTCAGGAACTTTCAAAATTAAGCTTTTAGACTTTTCATTCTTAAAACAGTAATTTGTGCCAATTCTTATGTGCTGCTGGACAACATTAGGAGAGTATGCTTTAACATTTAATAGTAGTTTAAACAAAAGGGGCGTGGATTGTTCTATGGGGAAAAAGTGCATTCACATGAGAACTTTCCGAGATGGACAACCTCATATGAGGTGGAAAAGTGACCTGCAACATACAGTGGCCCTACCCTCTTACAGTATACTTTGTTTCTATAGGATTTAGGCAGTGGTGGTGAAAATTTGCCCTGCCACTGCCGTACCCATTCTGTGGACAAAAGAGGCCTTCAGTATCCACTGATGCCAACCTGGCACCTTTCATGACCACTACATTCACTTTAAAGGAAAAAAAGTGAAGTTAAAAAGAACCAAAGGAAATAAACCCAAAACTTACTCAAATAACTCAGGCTGTGATACAAATTAAGAGCAAGATGTGTTCAAGGTAAAACTATTACTTTGCTCATAGGTGTTTATTCCAATACATCTTGTTATCTTAGCTTAGTATCATAGTCTGAAAGTTATTTCAAATGCAACAAAGGATAGAAGGGTATGATCCTAAAGTTTACACATCTTGAAATATGAGTATGGTCTTATCCTCTAATGCAACTGCTATATGCAACTAGTTCTGAGTTTTCAAGCCTGAGCTGATGTACCAGTTATAAAACCATTGATATTTAGATTTCATGCAAAGTTTAAGTTCCACTGAACAATGATCACTGCATAAGAACAAAAAAACCTTATTAATTTTTCCTTGAAATAAAAAGTATACCTGTAACTGGCCATTTAGTGAGCTCAGATCCTCAGCTTTTTTCTCCAAAGACTGCACCCAGACTTTCCGTTTCTGTCGGCACCTGGATGCAGCAGCCCGGTTTCTCTCCAGGAACTTTCTCCTTTTCTCATCAGGGTCTTCATTGGCAGCTCTTCTTCGCCGACCACCTGTATTTGGTGTTTGTGGCGTAGGCTGAGCTGGTGATGCCTAAAAACAATCATGACTTAACCTCAGCACTGGTAGAAATAGTCATCACATCTTGAGAAAAACAGTCAGGGCATTTCTAAATACATTCAGGTTATACACTTTTTTGTTGAAAGCTGTGCTACAGTGATGTTTTTAAAACTTTTACCCATACTTACACTCATGATCATCTTACATTAACATATTACACCCAAAATAGCTTTCAAGCTACATTTAGCAGGAAATGAATTTTCTATTTTTGACTCTTCCCACACACCTAGTCACAACTAAAAGAAGGCACAATTGCTTATGCCCACTACACAGAAGCTGTCTGACAAATGCTGGCAGTGCTGAGATTCCCTGATCCCTGGATCTCCAGATAGCAATTTCCTGCTTGTGGATGTGTTCCCCACCACTGAATAACAATTTTCCTCAGTCCACCCACATTATATGACAGTATCAAAATACTTCAATACTTTAAATTATACATTATATTCATTTCACAGTGGTATAGAGACCCTCAACAAAGATTTAATGAAATATGGTAACAATATAATGGATTTTAAAATCCTTCAAAGAGATAAGAATGTAACTGTCCACATGACATAGTCACACGTGCACCTCCACATTCAGTCTAGTACAGCAATAAAGTTTTTTTTAAATTAAAAACCCCAAATATGTATCAATTGGCATAAATTCTAGATAGCTAATAGTAACAATCAACCCCTGGGAACTCAAATCAGTGTTTTAAGAATTAAACACTTACTATTTTTGGTAATACTAATTGTAAAATAACTAAAATAATCAAACAATGATTTTCATTTTGAAAATTCTGCTATGTGATATTATGAAAATATTTTTCAAAAACCCTCAAGGGAGTATGTGGAACAGCAGCCATAAGGAGGAGATCCTTTTATGATAGGTCACTTTTTTCCCTCTTCTGTTCCAAACATATTTGTTTTGATACATTGTTTGATTTCGCTGGCCAGTGTAAGAATCAGAGGCTTTCATTACAGATGCAGGTCCTTCCAATTCTGGGCCACGTGTGTAGCTTTTATAAAATTAATATTATGCTATGAATTCTGAAAATAACTCTTCAAGATTTTTAGAAGTGTTTTGAAAACAGCTTCCAAGAGGTTTTTAGAAATAGAACAGCTGCAATCCTCCAGGATTCACTAGGAAGTGTATCCTTCCTCCAGCAGCACTCCCACTTCCAGTCTGACTCAGAGGTTTTGCCTTTTACTTCTCTGTTCTGATCTATTGTCCCAAAAGAACAACACACCACACCTAATACCAGAGCCCCCCTTCCAGAACCCGAGATGATAAAGCACACTTAAGGACACAGCTGAAACTCTTCCTGTGGCAGCCTGGGAAAGATCCTTCAAGCAAATTAACAAAAGCATGATACTTGATGCAATAAAAATATTTCTAAGCCTATTTACGATATAAGATATAATAAACATACAACAGATGCAACAGAAGCACAAAATGAAAGCACTTATTTTTTTCAAATATATATATATATAAATATATATATACACACTGACCAGCTGTAAAAATCTCAGCTACCACAGAATCTGCTATCAATGAACTCCAGAAATCAGGACTTAGTGCTAACTTTGAGCAGATAGATACTACTTGTTTTGAATTCATCATCTTGGATAATAGATTTTAGAAGCATTTAAGAACATGTAAGACCTGGAAATATTTCACATGCTACAGAACTATTGACTTAAAGAGGAGTCTGTGAACATCTATTTTACACCAAGAGTATAGAAAAAAAATATTTATTTGCAAAATAACAGGAATGGGGAGGAGGCACATGTCCACTCTTGTCATACCGGTGTTTCAGTTGTTGAAGTTGCAGGTTGTTGTAGTGACTGTGGTCGTGGTTCCTCTGACTGAGTCCTAACCAACCCACTTGGATGTCCCTTGGCAGTATCTCCATTTGTTACCTGAGGGTGCTGCTGGGTCAAGGCTGCTTTCAATCTCTGAAAGCAAAAAATAAAGAAGAAAAAGAAAATAAATATTTTATCATGCTAACTTGAATGATTAATCATTTATATTAGCAGTTACTTCCTTTTTGGAAAGAGGAACTCCAACTCTTAAATAGCTGTTTCTTTTTACAGGCTTTCAGCAGTGACCTAGGCATATACCTACAAATAGGTGGTAAGTTTCTGCAAACATGACAACAGCAATGAGGCTTACATAAAATCCCAGAAAGGGAAGGAAGGTAAACTGCAGGGAGAAGTAAACAGAAAGCCTCTGTGGTGAACTGTGCCCACAAACAGAGGAGTGGAAGGCCATAAATGGCTGCTGAAACTGGTAGTACACAGGGGTACCAGAAGAGCAAAAACAACACATGAAGGAACCAGAACATAAGCATCTTTCCATTTTAAAAATCCTGGTATTCCCTATCTGTACCCATTTTTAAATAGCTTGTTATGCCTCCACTAATTCATGGTCTTTACAAATACTCACCTCTGCAATCCTTCCTATGGGTAATTAGATAAAAGCCAAGATCTTTGCTGAAACATCTTAATAATGTACAAAATACTAAGAAGCTTCAGGTTTTATGTAAATACAATTTATGTAGAAATATGCAAGGTAACTACTACAGCATGCTATTTTGCAGAAAAAACTGCTAAAAGGTTTGAGGTTCTTCCATAGACACTACAAAGAATAGTAATGTGGAAGTTCAACTGTACATAATACACCCAAGAGTTACTGATAACCTGATGGACAATTTTAAAACATTTTGTTGACTGCCTCTTGAAAAATATTTCATTCAACTATTGGTGAAACCTATTAAAACTGTGATATAATACATTCTATTTAAAACAATTTCTTAATCTTAAGTGATAAAGTATCCCATTTCAGTAGATACACTGGTTGTAATTCCAAATTATTTTAAAATTTCATGAATACTGTATAATTTAACATGAACTTTTCAGTTTTACTGAAGAACGTACCTTATGGCGTTAGAAAATGTTTTTCTACTGAGCACTGGATTTTTAAAGAATCCAATACAAGTTTAAGAAAATTAATAATTCATAATTAATGAATTAAACATGACAGTTTGTGGAAATTCTGATAACTTGTATCATTGTATTTTGGAATATGAACAAAGAGTCACCCCCATACTAATATTAATAGAATAGCTTAAGAATGCTAGAGAGAGGCAGCATTTGCCCAGCTCAGAATAAAAAGAAAACTTTGCACCTATTTATGTAGATATTCTCTATAAACTGTAGTATCCAATGTCTCTCAACAATTAAGCCACTGGAGTACAGTGACAGCTCTCTCCTACCTTCCATGATGCCAGGCTTTCCTAGATCCTATGCTGCAATTGAAACAGCAGATTGCCTCTGTCAGAACTGCAAAAAATCTTCAGGTCTGAAATATGGCAATTTACAGTCAACTACATGGATTTGATAGCATGTAACCACCACCAGGGTGGGTAGGGTATCCTAGAGGACTACAAAGAGAACCAAGAAACTCCAACATTCTTCTCCTGGCTTGCTATTAAGCCAGTGACTTCTGTAGTAAGTCTGTTCTGTAGTGTTGCTCTGGATTGAATTAACAGCACATTTTAAACCAGATAGGAACCACTCAAGTGCACATGAGAACTGGGAGCTAGTCAAGTCCTCTTCCTCATCTCATTTATTGTATCAACTTCTTAAGTTTCCCAAAATGAAGAAGACACTTCAGAAAAGTACAGAAATCAAATTTACTGATCTGTTTCCCCAGTGCTCAACTTTAACAACAAAAAATTTATGACAGCTGCAATCATTAGGGCAGATGACAAAATTTTTAAGATAACATGTCCATAATTTTTAGTATATGTACAGCACTCTGAAAGCCCTTAGGTAGTTAACACTTTAATTAAACTCAAGAATTGACTTGTACCTTCCTAATCCTCCTTGGAGAAACCAGCTAACAAAAAAAAATTCAGTCCCTGTCTCCAGCAGGCCTAAGTGTTCTCTAACTGTGTAACTACAATTACTAAAACCAAACCATTACTCTATGATGTACCTGCCAACAACTGCAAAGCTGATGATTCCCCTCTCTTTAACTAATTCTGGTCTCTAAATTGTAAAATTTTCTACACAACCACCAGGACTAACAGGGAAACACATCACCTCCAAGTCAGTTTTTAAAAAATATTTTTTAAAGAAAGCAGCAAGTATTTAACACCAATATGACAATATCCTTTCTATATGTTAGTAACATAAGATTTTTCACAATGCATTTCCATTTACAAATTGAATTACTTTACAAGTATTTATTTTATCCTAAGTTGCTGTTAGGCAGGATGTGACAAATTTTCATCAGTCCCAATCAAGAGACAAGTGACAGTACAAATCAGTTAAAGGATACACTCTCTTTTATTTCAAGCTGTCATACCAGGAGAGTTTTAAAAGTTACCATCTAAAAATTATGTATATTGGGTTTGCAAGGCAAGATTTTGTGCAGGGCTGGGGTGGCAGGGGTGGCTCCTGTGCAGCTGCCAGAAGCTCCCTCCTTGTCTGACAGAGCCAATGGCAGCTGGCTCCAGGACAGACCTCCAAGGAGAGTTTGAAGGAGCTGGGTCTGTTCAGCCTTGAGAAGAGATGACTGAGAGGGGACCTCAGCAGTGTCTAGGAGTATATGAAGGTGGTATCTGAAGTCAAGAGACTGGAGCCAGGCTCTGCTCAGTTATGCCAAGCAACAGGACAAGAGGCAATGGGCAGGAACTGATGTACAGGAAGTTCCACCTGAACATGAGGGAGAACTTTACTGTGCAGTGACCAAGCACTGGAACAGATTATTCAGTGAGGGTGTGAGGCTGCCCTCACTGGAGACAGACAAGAACTCTCTGGATGCAATCCTGTGCCACGTGCTCTAGGGTGGCACTGCTGGAACAGGGGGGTTGGACCAGATGACCACTGTGGTCCCTTCCAACTTGACCCATTCTGTAACCTTGAAGAGTGAGAGAAGTCCTCCCAGCAGAGGAAGGAGTGGAAGAGATGTGTGAGGAACTGACCACAACCACCATTCCCCCTCCTCCTGTGCTGCTGAGGGGCAGGAGGCAGAGAAGAGTTAAGCCCAGGAAGAAAGCAGGGGAAGGTGTTTGTAAATTTTGGGTGTATTATCCTACTCAAACGTGATTGGTAATAAATGAAAGTGATTTCCCCAAGACAAGTCTGTTTGCCCATGATGGTAATTGATGAGTTTGCACTAGGATGTGCAAACAAAGTTGGACTTTACTTACTGTAATGCTAACATTTAAACATTTTTTACTGTAAATTCATAAGTAAACAAACTCCTTTTGAAAATTACATTTTTAAATGTAATGTACTATGAAAACAGGAAGAGAAAAGAATTAGATTTAATTTCCTATTACCAAGTTTGAAAGTTGAAATTAAAGTAGCTAGGATTAAATTATCCACAAATGCAGACATATTGTGAAAATCTGAGGAATATTTACAGATTTTCACAAGGAGATTTCCAGCTCCTTTGTTTAACAGGTTTCATATTTTAAAAGGTAATGCTGGAGTAAAATACTATATGTGCTTCTTGTGAGAAGGGAGACAGTTACCCCAAATTCAATGAGAATCTCATTTTTAACAATCAAGAATACAGAAACATATATTAAAATAAATGTATATAAGCCTTTTTATGTGGGGAAACCTGATGACAAACAAGGTTTCTTGATATTATTTACTTATAGGCAAACTAACACTGGTATTTTCAGATAGGTTAATAGCTTTTAGAATCTTGATTAGCAAGGTTTTATCATTCATGTATATCCTTGAAAACAAATCCTCACCACATCTGTCAAAATTTGGTAGGACTAGACCATTCCATCAAGAGCTCACAGAAACAAGATAATATACTCCAGAAACAATTTGTGAAAAATTCAGATCCATATTTCATATCTGCCACAAAAGCTCATCAGAGTAATAACCCTTCTTCTCCTGGGTGTTATCCTACCATCTGCTCCTCTATTACTTATCTTTATTTTGCAACTAATTAACAGCATAATCTTCTAAATTCAGCAAGTTAATTATCATTATTGTGGTCTTTGCAGCATCATCAGTCCTTATGAAGTCTTGTCTCTCCACCCCCAGAGAACATATGAAAATGAAGTAGGTTGTGAGAGGGTCTGTTTCTTTAGAGTAGGCTCATTAGGTGTTTGCTGATTAGCTCGGCATGCAGAGAGACAGGTCAGAAGAATTCTGCTGAACACAAGGTCCCATGCCGGGCTCCAGCAAGTTAATGTCGGATTCTGAACATTTGCCAAGCTGGCCTCTGTCACTTCTCAGTAGAAACCTCCTGCTGAAAGTCTACTGGCTGCCTACTGAGCACAAGGTATTTCTCAGATTGTGACAAAAAGTTTTGTACGGGAAGGAGGAGACCGAGGGCAACATTCTGTATTAAAGCAATTCTGAAATTCTTCAGAAACTTCTGCAATCCATGCTGAGGAGTCTGAACGCTAAGTTTGCACCCACAAGCTGCACATTCAAAAAGGATGTTTTACTGCTGCAGCTCAGGGCTCGTATTTCAAACACGGAAAGCATACAATTACAGATCTTCTCATAAGAAGATCAGAAGCAATTCTACAGTATTTAGAATCATGCATCCTTATCTTAGTGAGAAAGTTTTTTTAGGGTTTTGAGTTTGGGTTTTTTTTAAAAGACAGTTACTGCATCTACTTCTAAGCCTCTCTAAAATACCACAAAACTGACATACATGTGATTTTATTTAAGTATGTGAACGTTAGTTTCTTTAGCATACCAACAAACATGGAATCATGTCAGAAAAACTGACAATTAATATTAAGTGTGCTGCAGAAATCTGAAACTCATTTTCACTCCTACTGATTGTCATTCTTGGTATAAGATGTAAGGATATGTTCAAAATAATAGCAGTAAAAGACAAGCTTCTGTCTGAATAAAATCTCTAGTCATTTTTTACTTCAGTTCTACAAGCAGTAGAGAAAAAGGATCCAAGAATATTCAAAACTATAGTAACAGTGCCTTTCACAGCTGTGAATGGACCAGCTCCGTTCACTACAATACATTCAATATTGGGGCAATAAAATTAAAATGCAATCTGATTTCATGCAATTCTTCCACAGCACTGAAACATGTAAAGCACTGAACACGTTACTGTGGTGAAGGAGACCCTAAGAACCCTGTGCTTAATGCACTCTTTCACTTAATGTCAACTGTTTCAGTCGAGAGCCTCTTGCACTAATGTCACCAATCACAAGGATCTGGCACACTGCACAGTCAATTTAAAAACTTTTGTCTGTCATCACTTTTATGTATTCCTCTTTTTTTTTTTTTGACTATTTTTTCCTCCCAGTTATTAGTCCTTGCAGTTGGTACACATTTTTCTATCTGCTATTTCACTCAGAGAACCTGGTTCCCACATACAACTGTGCCTCTATGGAATTCGCACTATCATTTAATGTCAGGCAACTTGAACAGTAACCAGAGAAAAGATCATGTCAGCAATGACTGAACAGATTTCTAGAGGTGACATCTCAAGTAACTCACTTCACATCAATAACCAAAAGTGCCATGCTGAAGGAGTTTGAAAATTCAGACTGAAAACTTTATCAAACATGGAAATAAATACACAGTTTTGATTATTGTGCATTAAACTTGGACACCGTGATACAAAATCCTTTCAAATGCTGTAGGAGACCTTTTTCTCTTTACAGGGGGAAAGAGTCTCCAAAAGCTGTCCACAGCAGGAGAAAATTCTCCAAAAGCTGTCCATAGGAGGAAAAAATTCTCAGCAAGTATCTTATTTCCTTTACCCTTAAAGGGTTTTACAACTTGTAGGACAGCTGAAGAAAAAATTTTAACTATGCTATAGGAAGGCATCCTATGTCCATTATCAAAGACGTCTCCTGCCAGTTATTTTAAGTTTTAGATTTTAGAAATGAAAATATCAATTTGTTTTACTAAAGTTTATTCATGAACTTATAAAGAAGAAATACATTTCTTCTTTGTACAATTTGGCAACTTGGTAGGAAACAACAGGTATTCATCAAAATAAAAATGTGTTGTTTTCATGTTAATAAAAATAGAAATGACGTTTTCTAAATTAATATTTAAATAAATAAATTTCAGAGCATTAGGAAATAATGGCACTACAATCTCTAATTTGACTTTAACTACTTCTCACATTCACTTAAAGAAAAAAAGTCTACACAACAGTAGCCTTTTGTAAGCAAATAAGAGTGAAATGAATGATTGCAAAGAGGAATGAAAACACAGCACAAAGCTCTTTTCTTACTATAAAACTCTAAAATGTGTTAGGTCCTTGAAATAAGCAAAAATAGCCTCTGCAAAGAAAGGCACAAAGCACAAAAAAGAAGTGCCTGGTTTGTGCCTTGGTTTGTGCCAGCTATCTAATCTGAAACCAAAAGTTGTACCTTCTACACAGCACAGCTCTAGATCTGACTACAATTCAACAACTTGGTATTATTTCACATTGAAGTTACTCCAACCCGTTCCTCAGGAATTTTACTCATCCTCAAAAGTTATTAGATCTGTGTCAACTTAGAGTATCTTGAAATAGTATTGTGGTATGATAGTAGAAAGTGCAAAACACCATCATAGCAACTACAGTCTTTCAATACAGGAAAGGTTCAAACAATACCAGCCAAGAGCAGATATGATAAAACCCTTTGGAGATACAAATAAACTATGTTAA
This sequence comes from Erpornis zantholeuca, assembly GCA_013400515.1. NCBI lineage: Eukaryota > Metazoa > Chordata > Aves > Passeriformes > Timaliidae > Erpornis > Erpornis zantholeuca. Next base: position 11,143 of record VZTN01035202.1, read on the forward strand.
CTTTCCAAACTCTGCATCCCATACAGTATCACACTTACTTAAATACACAAGAAAGTTAGGGAAGTTTGTTAGGAATCTATTCCAGCATGTTTTTTGTATTTGCTACATAATCTGTTCTTACATCTTATAATGCAATATGAAAAAATCCATGAGATTGCAAGGACCATCTATAAAGAACAACAAAAACTTTCCTCAAATAGTAACAAATAGAACAAAGCAACAGTCAAAAAAATTCCCAGTATCTATCCTCCTGGGAATGTTGTGAAGGGAACATCACAGCTTCACCCGTTCATCTGGCTTTTTGTCCAAAAGACACTTAAGAACTATGCTGACAGACTTCATAGGTTCATAAAATTGTTTAGGCTGTAAAAGAACTTTAAGATCGAGTCCAACCATTAACCCAGAACTGCCAAGTCCACCATGAAACCACGACCCTAAGTGTCACATCTCCATTTTGTTTTAAATGCCTCCAGGGACGGTGACTTCACCACTTCCCTGGGCAGCCTGTTCCAATACTTGACAACCTGTTCTGAGAAGAAATTTTTCCTAATATCCAATTGAAACTTCCCCTGGTGCAACCTGAGGTTGTTTTCTCTCATTCTGTCAGTTGTTACATAGAAGAGGCAGAGTCCCACCTGGCTACACCCTCCTTTGGGGTAGTTACAGAGAGCAAGAAGGTCTCTTTTCTCCAGGCCAAACAGCCCCAACTCCCTCAGCCACTCCTCCAGGACTTTCCCTCTAGATCATTCACTTGCTCCACTGCCCTTCTCTGGACACACTCCAGCACCTTGATGTCTGTCTTGCAGTGAGGGACCCAAAACTGAACACGGGACTTGAGGTGTGTCCTCAGCAGTGCCAAGTACAGAGGAAAAATCACTGCCCTGGTCCTGTTGGCCAGTCTTGCTGATTCTGATACAAGTCGGGATCCCACTGGCTTTCTTGGCCACCTGGGCAATGCTGGCTCTCATTAAGCCAGCTGCTGACCAGCACCCCCAGATTTCTTTCCAACAAGCAACTTTCCAGCCATCCTGCCCCCAGCCTGTTGGGGGCACTGCCTGGGGTTGTTGTGACCCAAGTGCAGGACCTAGCACTTGGCCTTGTAGAACCTCATGCAAATGGTCTCAGCCCACTGATCTAGCCTGTCCAGATCACTCTGCAGAGCCTTCCTACATTCCTGCAGACCAGCACTTGCCCAACTTGGTGCCATCTGCAAATTGACTCAGAGAGCACCCCATCCCCTTGTCCTCATCATTGATAAAGATACTAAGCAGAACCAGCCCCAACACTGAGCCCTGGGGAACAACACTTTTAACTGGCCACCAACCAGATTTAACTCCATTCACCACCACTTTATGGACTCAGCCATCCAGCCACTTCTTTTACCCAGCAGAGCCTATCTGTCTAAGCTACAAGCAGTTTCCCCAGGAGAATGCTGTGGTAAACAGTGCCAAAGGCTTTAGTAAAGTCCATGCAGACAATACCGACAGCGTTTTCCTCATCCATTAAGTAAGTCACCTTGTCACAGAAGCCAAGCAAGTCAGTCAAGCAGTCTGCCTGCCATAGATCCATGGCTGGCTGGATCTGATCCTGGTTGTTCTGTGTGCTACGGCGATCAAGATCGCCTGCTCCATGACCTTCCTCAGCACATAGCACAAGCTGACAGGCCTGCAGTTGCCTGGATCCTCCTTTCAGCCCTTCCTGAAGATAAGCATCACATTTAGTAACCTCTAGTCACCTCCCCAGTTGGCCAGGACTGCTGGTAAATGATTGAAAGTGGTTTTGCTGAGCTTTTTCCCCAGGTTCCTCAGTACCCTTGGCATCCCATCCAGCCCCATAATCTCATCTGTGTTCCAGTGCTGTAGCAGGCTGGATTACAAAGGCTTTGCTCTCCTCCACATGCCTGTCTTCCAGCTCAAGGGGCTGGGGACTCAGAGAGGAACTACTCTTATTATTAAAGACTGAAGCAAAGAAGGCATCAAGTACTTCTGCCTTTTCCTCATCCTTTGTCATTATGTTTCTCCCCATGTGCAATAAAGGATGGAGATTCTCCTTGGCCCTCTTTTTGTTGCTGATGTACTTACAGTACTTACAGTACTTTTACAGCAGCAACCAGATTAAGTTTTAGCTGAGCTTTGGCTCTGCATAACTTCACAACATCCATGTACTCCTCCTGAGTTGCCTGCTCCTCATTCCACACATGCCACTTTCCTTTTTCTCCTGTGTTCCAGCCAAAGCTCTCTGCTCAGTCAGGCCAGGCTTCGCTGCTGGCTCCTCTTTCAGCACATGGGGACAGCCTGCTCCTGCACCTTTAAGATTTACTTCTTAAAGGATGTCCTGGACTTCTCTACCCTACAGAACTGCCTCCCAAACATTAATAAATGTGGCCATGGTAGGCAAACGGACACAGGACATGTTCCCAGTGTTCTGCTAACTTAACCATACTAATAAATCCACAATTTGCAGTATACCATTAATACTTGAAACACGCACTGTTTGTTTATTAAATTTCAGCAAAATAGCTTATATTTCAACATTAAATGTGAACTATTGATGAAATGAAAAGTGACCTGTAAAACTAAATGCTGTCTTCTATTGGCTTAACCAGGAGCACAAGTGAAAAATAAACCTGGCTAGCAGACCCTCACAGAATTTAGTATGCAGCAGGCAAAATTATTTTTAAGAGAGACATGAAAAGAAAGGGTTTGGTATCACAAAGATTTAAATTTTAAAAATTAAATGGAACTTTGCAGTTAATAAACCATCACATATCTGCCAACAATGCATCCCATGGCACAGTGAATTAGTCTTACTCTTGAAGGTTTTTCTACATAAACATTAAGTTTCTCGTTAAATTGCTTTGACTTTCAGAGGGATAAGAAATTAAGTTTTTTATTTTTCTGAATAGGCACTATATAAAAGTAAATGAGCGTAAGAAAGATACATAATTCTGATATTCCTGGATTCTGCTCATGCTTCATATTAAGCAACAAGGAAAGAGGAAATACTGCAAATACCCTATTTTACAGTCTCACTTAAAAAAAAGATAAGCAATCACTGAAGTGCATATATTAGCTAACTTGTAACGAGAAGGCTAATGAGACTGTTAAATTTTAAGTCTAATGATCTTTGTTTTCCTTTGCATTTGAGTGATTGCTTCTTCCAATTGAGATCAAAGTCTCCACCACACACATATATTTCCCTTCTGCCTTTAAATCATTCTAAGAGCAAATCACTCAGTAATACACTTAAAAACCTAATTTCTTGCCCAAAATTTATTTGGAACCAATTCCTCCTGGCTTTCAAGCAGAATTCAGAGCATGAGTCTCCTGACTCTAAAACATGTTCAATTTCTGAGAAAACAGTTCTTGTTTTCATTTTTTTACATTACTCTCTCCTGGATTTAAGGTAAACTAATTTTGTAAGAGCTGGCTACATTTAAATATTTTCTAAGGTCTTAAAAGATTCCTTTTCCCATTCTTAGGGGGACAAGGATGCACAGAAACAGACCTTCTTCCCTTCTGTCCTTCTCTATACTATTTCAAAAGTCATCCTGTTCAACAGGGCAGGACAATGAAGGAAGACCTGAGAGCATCAGGCAGAGCCAGTGCACTGGCAACCAGCTCTCCACAGTAGTCTCAGTCTCATTTGGTGAATGTGGCCTAGGTGTGCTCACTCTACTGGAATCCCGTTACTCCAGAAAAACCAGACTCACTGTTTTTCATACTGTGGCTTGAGAAGAGGAAACAGGTAAGGAAAGAAAGCCCACAGGTTTAGATCAAGAGAAATGATGTATCTAAGAACGTTAAGGGCATCCTCAGACTTACCAATATCAATGCAGAAAAATTTATTTTATCTAGCAGGTGTTCCTGATTCTCTTTTAGCACAAAGTAAGAGCTAAAGGAAGAGGAACACTATTTCACAGGATAGATAATGTTTATGGAGGTATTTTGTAAATATATAAATGGGTTAATTATTGTTTAATAATAGATTTTCTATTCCTTAGAACAGTTGGAACAAAGAAGACGAAAAAAGAGAAGCAACTGCCTAATGTTGCATAGAATTTATCAATAAATTGATTAATCCAAACTACCACCATGAATGATCACTAATATTAAGTAAAAAGAACAGCCCCCCCCAAACCAAACCAATTTTTCGCTTGTTTTAATCATTCTCCAAATAATCCTCAACCCCCACAAAAACACCCAACAACACATCAGAAACAACCTCCACATAGAACAATTTGTTAACTGTATCAGTACTACATATATAATTGCAAAACTCTTGCCAAATGGACTATATTCAGTTGAGATCCTGAAAACATTTTTAAAGAAAACACTTTTTTTCGCTATCTTTAAGAAATATCATTCCTTTGGGAGGAAACATTCTGCTTCTCTGAAGGAAATGTTCACTGTTAAGATGCTACTAATCTTGTCTGTCTCCCAGCTAGCATTTCTGATCCTCTGATACAAAAAGCAAGAAGGAGTTTAGTAAGAAATTTAATTTATTTAAAAGAATGACTAAAAATAAGATCAAAATGGCCATTAAGAACAGAACTAACATAGGCTGGAATTGGAAAGAACTGTAAAATAAATGCAGCTGTTATTTTTCTGTTTTTATTAAATTTGTACTTGCAGAATTTAGACTAACAAAAGAAAACTAAAGCTGTTTTAAAAAGCAATAGAATTTAATTTCTCAAGTTATTCTTCTTGAGGAATAATGGAGTTTTTCACTTACCAATTTAGCCTCAGACTGCACTGGCTGTGGGGAGGAAGGCCCTGGGATTCCTGGGATACTAGGCACCATGGTGACAGGTCTAACAAGCTGACCAGATAAAGTATAAAAATGAAGAAAACCTGAGTATGTTATCATAATAGAGAGCATTTGACAGCACTACCCTCTGAAGCCAAAACAGCTATCAAGGTGCTTAAAACTAAGTTCTATGCTGCACTTATGCAAATCTGCTCCACTTTCAAATTAATATAGCATCATGCTTACTTACTGGAACTGCAGCAGGGACATGCACATTAGAATTTGTGATAGATGCAGGAATAGCAACAGGCATGGTTTGTCCATTAGGAAGATGTAACAGCAGAGGAAAAGGACCTGGAACTGGACTGAAAAAGGAATGAACTATATAAAAGAAAACTTATCCAGAGAAGAGAACAAGTTTACACATTATTTTAAATTGGTTTGGTTCTTTACGGGTGTAATGTAATATTTATTTGGAGATCAAAAACATGAACTTAGTGATGTGGAGAACATGGCATTATACCTCACAGGTAGTGAAAGTCCAATGTTTCATGTGTAGTAAAGCACCACATTACACCAAAGCATCTCAAATTCATATATTAACTGCAAAAACAGTAACTGAAAGTAAACAAGATTTTCAAATTCTGCAAGAAAACATTTTACTAAGACTTATGTAACTTACACTATTGGTCTGTTAGATGATGGAGCTTGGGTGATAACAGTACTAGAAGTTGGTGATGGTATTGCCTGCTGAATAATAACACTTGAGTCAGAACTCGTAAGCAGTACATTAGGAACCTGTAGCGATGCTGGACGAACTATTGTTGATGTAGGCTGTGCAGTCTGCTGCAGTGACACTTCCTGAGGAAAAATAAGGCTTCATCAGTTTGTAAAACACAATTACAGTCCACTAATTCCAACTGTTAAATGAACACTGTTTGATGAACAAATCAGAATTTCTGTAACATTATGCAAATAGAATCACTTATACAATTAAAAACATTCAAAAAAATCCCTCTGGATGAATCATTTAAACCACCAAAATAGAATTGTTTCAACAACAGTGATTTTAGTTTTATGACAAACCTGGCTCAATTAATTCTAAGGCTACTATTACTTCTTATTACTTCTAATTCAGTTTTGATCAGACTTTAATTTTTTTTCCCCAAGAAACCCATGGTACTATCAGCATTGTCATGTTTACCCACACTCCGAATAAAGAAATTGTGTTATGGTGTCCTTATGTACTTTTCAGTTTCAGTCCACTGTTCTGGATTTAAACAAGAGAAACAAGAGGTTTATGGTTCAGTAAAAACAGCAACAACAACAAAAAAAAATTTAAGCCTTTATCTGTAGCTCTCTAACTAGAGTGATAAAAGTACTTGGAGTGTTATATTCAGAGCTCTGCAAAATATATCCTGATGCAGAAAAAATTATTTGAGCACAGAAATTAAAATTTCTTAGGTGCAAATAAAGAGTAGACAGAAATTACTACAGCTCTCAGCTTAGCAATCAGGTAAAGTACATTATGAATTGAATGCTGTACCTGTATTTGCTGTTTCTGAAAACCCAGAAAGGCCTTACTGTAACCAATGCCTTCCTTCTCTGGAAACCCTTGATATTGTCAGACTTCAAATTTACCTTCAGACAGGATTTTTTCCAAGTTATTCTTTTGACAATGGCTACTGCAATCAATGACACATAAAATCACATTCTTAAGACCAGCAAACTTTAGTTGCTCTGCTGGTAAGATGTAATTCAAAGAGAACATGTCTATACCTGTGTCATACAGACTGCATTGACTATTATTTCCTTTGAATGAAGCTTAAGTTTTGAAAATTCATACACAAAGCTTTAAGTAGTAAAGTCTGAGCTCTCTTAGCAGATTGTCTTTTTATACATTAATGCACAAATGTGTGTGATTCTCTGAGCAATTCATAGAACTGTAAGTCTGCTGGCAAACTGGGGGCTTTACAAAAGAAAAGACTTTAGATGAAGAAATTTTTCTCCCTCCAAAAGCTCAAAGGCCAGACTTGTCATCAGGGTGCACTAGTTCATTCAGGCTTTTTCCCTAGGGACCTAAAAGACTATTTACAGTGAATGAGAGTTTTTGGAGACTAAGAGTGAGCTGTGCTCAGGAAAGTGAAATTGTTTTATTTTCAATCTGGGGTATAGTATCTGAACACTACACTTAGCATTACAGATGAGCATTCAGTAGAATGAACACAATCAGTATAGAATTGTGGAAACAGAGAGAAAAAAAAAAAGCCCAATGCATATTCTTAGGACAGGATTAAACACTTCTTTGCAAATAAGGAATTTGGTATAACAGCCTACTGATCTTATTCAAGAGTCAAAGGGAAAACATAAATGAGACTGAACTGCTTGACTGTGGGAAATTCAGAATTCAGAACACCAGCTGAATCTGTATGCTAGCACGAATAAGCTGCACAATTCAGGCAACATTCAAAGTCATGATGGTTCTTAAATGTGAACAAAGACAGCAAGATTATATGTACACTTGATAAAGAATGGCCCCTTGGAAGGACTTTCACAGAATCACAGACTGCTTGGAGCTGGAAGTGACCTTTAGAGAGCACTCCCGTCCACTCCTTCTGCCTTGCTAGGAACATCTTTCACTAGATCCAGTTGCTCAGTCCCAGCCAGCCTGACTCTGAGCACCTTGCCTAGAAGTCACCTGCAGGTCAGTACCACCTCCTACCTCTGAGTGAGCAGCTGGGATTGGTCTCCCAACTGTTGCTGCAACCATGTAACTACGTACAAGTGAGCAAGTCACTTATGGCATTCTGTGAATACTTCTTTGCTGTTCATAACAGGAGCTTAATTACTGCATGTTTTAATAAATACTGACTGTAGAACTGGGTCTCTCCCTGGCTAGAAGCCCTATTAGGAAAAAGGCAATCTGAAATTTTTAAACACAGTGTTCTGTGGAAATTAGATTTCAGCAATAGTCAAAGAGTAACGTACAAAATTCTGAAATAAACCTAGAATTCTGAAAACAGAAGCCTCACACACAATTATTTGTGTTATTAATGATGGCACATACACTTTGCTTACAAGATCAGAAATGATCTTCAGCCATTAAAAAAAGAACATGTTTACTCATGAGTGTGTTTATACAATAGAAAATTGTATAAATTATTCCTCTTTACACTAACTTGCTCTTTGCTACACTAAAAAATGCATGGAGTTGCCTGTTACTGCAACAACATGGCAAAAACATAAGCTGCAAATTTAAGAAGTATGGCTTTAAAGGAAACTGACATTTCAAGAGCATATATAAACAACACCATAGGCCCCCACCAGTCTGATGGAAGATTCTAATTGGTCACCAATGCATTGCACTGATAAAGTATAAATTTCGTCTGGAATTAAATACTATATTCTGCTAAAGAACAGGAAAAAGAGTTGAATTTGCAATCATAAGATTAAGTGAAAGAGACCTTACCTTTACCTACCTTTCCTTACAGGACCGAAGTTTAAGCCTACCCAAAGGTACTAGACTTACTAAAAGGACTTCTCCAACTCCTATATCTTTATAACTAAAACCCACTAAATTGGAAATTAGAGAACAGGATAATTACTTTAAGTGTTCTCAGATGTGCATATTTGCAAGCATTTTCGATCTAAAAGCAAATTTCATGCAATAACTTTCTAATGCTATCAAAAATACACAATTCTTTATACAGAAATGTAGAGGGCCTGAACTAATAGTGTATTTGATTATTACTGTAAGAAAACAACTGGTTTAAAAGTAATTAAATTAGGCAATTAGCTACTCGGCAACAACTAAGCAACTGCTAAAACTCTGTTGAGGGTCACCCTTTTAAATGTACTGTTAATAAACAACTATAATGTTTGAAAGCTCTTATTATTTTGAGGCTTAAAGACTTTATATACTTCTAATGAGATCTTGGTCTGTTCAAAGCAGCGTATCGATTCTTACTGAAGCCTAACAGAACTCATGCAACTCTCAGAAAAGAATTAAGCACACTCTTTTTATGAGTCTCCAAGAAATTCTTTTGACAACTGCATGGAAAATTAGAACTGCCTTGCATATACATTAGTAGGGTGTAATCACCAAAGGCTACTAATATATATGCAGCCAATGAAATGGTTACAGTGGCATATATATTTTAAAAAAGCTATGCCCTGAAAAACATCCTTCTCTCCTTCCATACATCTGTAGAAGGAGAACACAAAAATCTAACTGAGCAACACTCTTCCCACATTTCTCAGCTTCTGCTGTACACTCCAGGGAGCACCCTCAGCCTTGCTCACCTTGTCTCTACAATCAGGCATGAGAACAGCATTGAGCAGCAGCACTGTTATAGTGACACACCGGAATTACATCATCACTGAGACAAGTTTATAAATACTGCCAAGCATTGAGATATAATTTTCACTTGGAATGATGCTAATGAGATACTAAACCACTATTGTATGAAGACAGTAATATTATCCTCTGCCAAAATCACATTACTTGGAACAAGTATTTGCAGAAAAAAAAATAACCTAACCTGTGAAATAAAGAAAACTTAAGATTTAAACTATGATTCACTTAATCCAAGCAGCTCTTTACATATATTCCTTTAAAATACTTGTACTATTTTTGAGATTGCCTGATTGCCTTGATTACCCATGATTACTCATCCTTGCTAACTAATGAAACTCAGAAAAGCTTAGTAAGGACAAATCTGAATTGAAACTCTATTCACCTTCTGTCACACAGTTAAGGTTGTTCTTGCATTAGTTCCTCTGGCAGTATAAAAGAAAGAGTTGAAACCAGAGAGGTTCAGACTGGATGCAAAGAAAACTCTTTTGCCCACAGGAACAGCCTGGTATGGGAGCAGGTGGCACTGCAGCTCTGCAGCCTCTCTCCCACAGAGGTTTCAGGACCAGACTGTCCAAAGAGCTGAGTAACTTGGTCTGAGCTCAGAAGTAACCCTGGCTTTGAGCAGAAAGTTGGACCAGGAAACCCTGCAGTCCTCTCCATCCTGAATTACCTGAGATCCTAAAAAGTCCTGCTGATCTCTGGGAGTAAGCCAAGCCCCTCAGACACAGACTGCCCACTGAAGATACACATGAAGACTGACTAATCTCAATGCTTTATTATGGTCTGCTCCTAGTGTTTTTATTTACTGAAGACTAGAAATAATTAATTCACTAATTTTGCTTCATTTTCTGTACTTCAAAAGAACTCCACAAGATGAAAACACTGCAAGTCACATATTGAAGTGATCATTACTAATGATGATGCATAAACAAGAATGAAGAGCCCTTTCATTTTTCTAAGATAGCATAAATCTTAAATTTGATTTCCTTTCTGGCTTTACTGGATGGCCAGCTTTACTGGAAGTAAAGAAATAATTCCAGTGAACAAAGCTAACTGAAGAACTGAACAAGTAACCTATATACCCACTGGAAGGTGGCAAATGAAAACTCTTTTCCTTTCAACCAGCTAAGTAGTGTGGCTATCACCATATACAAAAAATTTACAAATAATCAGAAATAAATTCCAAAAAGAAAAATAAAGGTTCTGACCTTTTCATCATTGGTAGTAGACTCTGGATGAGGTAAAGGACTATCTTGATGAGTTGTCTCTACAACTGAAGGTTCTTCAATTTTATTTCTTATAATTGGTGTTGCAAGAGGAGACAGATCTAGAGGCATCTATGAGCAACAATGTAAAACACAATTAGTCAATGTTTAAAAAATTAAACTGAGCAAGAAAATGTAAATAACTGAAAGAAGTATCAGCCCATTACAACACAGAGGTGCTAATGTTCAAAAGATCTTGATGCAGAAGGATTACCAGTCAAGACTACATGAACACCAATCTTCAGTACTACTAATGTCTTTCAACACCAACATCAGACTAAGTATTTTCTTCTTGAGAGTTAAAAGCATTCCTAAACTTTTCCATTTCCAAAAGTCACAAGAAAATTATAGCTGCAGAAGGACTGTGTCACAGTTAAAAAAGCTACAGCTAAAATAAGGTATTATCCTATCTCATGCCACAAAGCACAAAATCTTAACTACATTTTCAAACTCAGAAAGTTAGTATAGACAAATAACTTCAAGCTTATTGCAGTTAATAATTATTGAAGAAGCAAATTTTATACTACAACACAGGTAAAATTCACCAGGATATCTGAAATGCCCCAAAGAAATTGAGCTACAGAAGTACTACTAAACAATACTATATATTTGAAAGCCTATATTCCTGTCTAGTCTGCTATCCAAATACTTCTGGATGAAATTTCCCCCAAAGAAGTTTTTCCAAATGCTTCTTTTTCAATTAGATTCCTAGTTTTCCTATGCCATGCATTTCTAATAGACAGGGAAGACTGTAAGAAGAGGAATCTCTTCTCATACCCCAAGTGACTATGAAATATTAGAGAAAAAACTCAACTACAACTCCCCAGAAAGTGTGCTACTATGGTATATTTTCCCACACTTTGCCATGGTTGTTTATATATATAAATCATCCAGTGTTTTACCTTGTAACACAGATGCCAGTTTGGAAAATTAGTATCCATTAAAGAAATAGATAAAATGTTTAAAATACTTTGCAATACATATAACCTTCTCCAAGACTCTAGTGAACTATACAGAAAATGCAGTCTTGGTAAATGAAAAATTGGTTTTACCATATGTCATGTTATAAAAACAGTCAGTATACAGCAACTAAAAAAAGTAAACTATTAAATCCATTATTTGATACAGTTGTTACAAAGCGAGGGTTGAGGCGTGGGCAGGAATGGATAATAATCCATCCCATTCACAAATACCTCTCAAAATCTTTACTGAAACAAAGAAAATGAAGCTACTAATTCTGAAATATTTTATATTCTGTGAATATAAAACCATGTTTTTAATTACTACCTATAGAAGTCAACCAGATAAAAAGACAACCAAAGACAAAATTATTCAAAGGGGACATGGAACAATTTTTTTTATTTGCAGAAGTATTTAAACATCTGGGTTCCCAACCAGTTATGACTGGGAAGCACTGAAATAAATACCAAGAATAAAACTTAAATGTATGGCAAGTTCCTCACAAAAACATGAGGTTGCTAAACAGATATAGTCCAAGTTTTTCTTATATTTCAACCTGTACATTAAAAAATAGGTAGATCTTTATGTTGTAATCAATAATTTCTATGTAAAAATGATTTCAACACCCAGTGAATATAATCATAACCAAATTAGTGACACATCTTTAAATTTAGTCAGTACCTAATTTTCATTATGATTTACTCTAAGATTGATTCTTAGAGTAACATCAGTATTTTAAAACTAATCAAAATGACCAGCATTCACATACTATTGTTTTCACATGGGTTTTTATTTCTGCTAAAAACTCTTTACTTTTCAGACTTCTTTTTTGCTTATTCAGAACCTAATGATATTTTAATCAAAACTAGTGGTTAACTTCAACAGATACAGACTAGATACTTACATGATTAGGACAATGTGTCCCATTATCACTGCTAACTATGCAAAATTAATCAGGTAAACAGTCCTTCAGAAGAGTAATCATAGATTTGTATTCTCTACATACAACAAACATAAGCAGTTAACATGATTATTGCTATAGTTTAGAAGGTAATATATAAACCCAAAGTTTGCTTTTTCAATGGAATTTCAGATTTAAAAAGGTAGAACCTCTGAGGGAAAAAAAGAAGTTTTGAACATACTTTCTTAATGTCATCTTCAGAAGCCTTTTTAAACTCATTTTCAAAAGGACTTGCTAATTCATTGAATAAGCCCACTTCTTCACAGTTCTTCAAGAATCGAGTTGGTGTTGGTGTCTGATCTGAAATGAAGTGTATAAAACCCTCACAATTTTATTTTTACAAAACCATTTATGAACCTACTTGTTGTAAATATTTTTCAGAATACAAACAAACAGAAAGAGACGAGGTGGTGGGGAAGCCTCGGGCTCTATTCTGCCCTGTGGGGAGGCAGCCAGCAGGCAGACTCCACCTGCTGCGGACATGCACCAGAAGCCTGCAAACCACCAAGCCCCTGACAATCCTGGCAGGGAATCACAGCATTTCTTCTGTGTCCACAAACCCCAGGGAGCTATTCTCAAGTGCACAGGATATGCACAGAGTGCTATTCTCAATGAGCAAGGAAACTCTATTTTCAAATAAAGATAAGGACTACATGAAGGCTTTTAATTAAAAAAACAAACGAGAAAAATGCACATCTCAAAGCCAGTTTACCTCTCTCTCTTCATAATTTGACAATAACAGTGATTACTTCAAAGTGCATGGAACTTCTAAAGGAAAGTAAAGTGTGACTGTGCACAAGATTGCATTGGCTTCTTTGATGCCCCTATATCAAGCTGGAATCGCAAGACTTCTGGCATCTGGGTGACTACTGAAGTAGTTTCAAGAATGTCTTTCTATAAAATTTCTGGTAGTGTAAAAATTTGCCTTATTTCACTGTTATTATCAGGTCAAAATTAACCACACTTGCCACAAAGTTACTTGCATTTAAAATATTGTAAAGTGGTATGATTGTATGGACTTATTAATGTAGCCTAGTGTTTACAACAGTTCCCTACACTGGAATGTGGTGGCACAGAGACACTGCCATGGTTTCATTTTTAAACACCTGATTATTTGAAAGGTCCCTTTGCTTATGGTGTAATTGACAAGCAGCACATTTAGAATTTTAAAATTTGTAACTGCTAGTTTAAGAGCAATTTTTTTTATCTGCTCATTGTAACAAATTAGCCACTTACAAGGAAAAAAAAAATTTTTTTGAAAGTTTTTGTAAAGTTCATTTAGGCTGCTCCATCACTGAAAAAAACCCAGACTGACTGTAACTTCAGCATACTTAGCACATGCTATCTTCATTCAAAAAAACTCTCCAATTTATAATGCAATCAAACCCCCATTGGTGATTACTTCTGATCCAGGACAAAAGTTGTAATTACTAAGGGTATAACATGAATTTGGAGGTGGAAAGAAAATATTTTGAATTTAAGCCAAAATGAGAACAAAAGATTGGATTTTTCTTCTACAGTCCCATCGGAAGAATAATCACTGATTCATTCTTCTAATATCACCATGATATACAAAAGATAATACATATTTCAAAATTTAAGAGACAAGTAGTATCAATGAATAATTAAAACTGAAACACAGTTTAATTTAGTTCCAGATTCTCTTAGGCATAGCCTTTAATAGCATGTTCCTACTGAATGCTTACATAATTTAATCAACTATTTCAGTATTGATATAATCCAAGTATTTTTAAATTGTAAAAGATCCGAATAAAAGTAACTTATGGAGAATAATACTGGCTTCAAATTCTGACATGAATTACATATGGAAACGCTGCCTAAGCACACACTGCAGACAAGTATGGTGAAGAAAACGTATCTCATTCTCTTAATCTATGCACTATGTACAGAAAATACATAAAACATATGCCCATTCCAGCAGACAAGTGAACAAACTTAACAGAAGTATTTACTTACCAGCCACAATGACACTATCATTACGAGCCGGACCAAATTTCAGTGTCATCTCATGTTTATGTTTATGGACAGCCAAGTGATCCTCATTGGTAAAACGCTGCAGTGCAAAGTTTCAAGAAACAGTTATAATCAGGAGTGTGAACACAGCAAATGCCATTCCACAGAAAGCCATTTTTACAATGTGTAAAACTATCACTACCACGTTAAAAGACAACCCTCTGAGGCAGATATATCTTCTTCTTTGGTCAACAGTACCAAGCAGAAATATTATAAAACTCAAATGATGTTCACAGTAACTAAATATGATACCAGGGAAATTGTAGTGTAAGTATGTGCATTAATCAAAAGTCCAAGATAACATTTCGGAGTGCTGCAGCCTCCATCAAACGTCAGTGAACAACCATTTGCTGTATTAATAGCTCTTGACAATGTCTAGTAACTGATTACCACTACTTGCTTACTGCACTGTGCGTGTTACCACAATAATGAGAATTGGTCTGTAATCACAAACTTCACTGCATTTAACAGCATAAAGATAAAACATGCTATAGCTCCTGCCCCTGACCATTTACTACATAAACAAGAGGCAGAATGGGAAACACTAGAACAATGTCAGATGACTGTAATGCTGTGAATGAACTAAACCTACCAGCACTTAAAAAATCTCTCAGGTTTGCTCATTTCATGCATACTTTCCCCCAAATTTGGGGTATATGCTATAAAAAAGCAGTAAGCAGACAAACTAGGTACTGTAAAAGAGATATTCTTGCTTTCATTATTTGTTTATTTTCACTAATTTGCTATGCATCTTTAATTGTGGGTGAAGTTAGTGTTTCAATTGACATAATCTAAGAAAATGTTTCCCAAGATACAGCTTTCTTAAAAAGAACACATTTTACACAAAACACTGAAATTCCTAATTTTCTTTGTGAACATTTGAGCCCCAAATTATGTTTCTGTTATGACTCGCTAATTTAAGTCACTCCATATGTATCTTGTAATAGACACACACCAAGAATCAACTCTCAGGAACTAATACATAAGCTGAATTAACCTCAGAATACAGTATATTCAGAATGTTTCCATGAGAAAGGATATGTACATGTGGAACTGTGAGGGAAATTAAAAATGTGGATCACTGTAAGACAGGGTGAAACAGGCAAGGCACTTTTTTTTTTTCCTTACAACTCTATTGCCCAGCATTCCAATTACCCAGCTCTCCGTAACTCCTGTGCCCTATCTCTGCATACACCCTAAGTCAGAAATTTCTGCGTTCAATTATGCTGAAAGACTTGAGTGTGTCTTTCTGTCCTCACTAAGTGGTGGACCAGCTCTTCCACAGGGAAGAGGATGTCCAGATCCTGACTCCCTCTCTCTGTTTTACAGTACGAAGCTGGCATCTGGAGAAGCCTTGCCCATTTTTTGGGACATGAACTTCACCTTCCCTGGAATCATGGACTACTGCAGACCCATGATATGTCTTCTGTGAGATTTACTAACCAAAACTTCTGACAGTCTACATTGCAATGAGAATCGAACAGGATGGGAACAAGCATGTTGCTTAGGAGAAAGCAGTCCTCTTCTGTTACTTTTGATGTCTCTGAATATACTAGACATAACAAGAAATCTTAGTCCTTTCCTGATTTAAATACAGAAGACTACATCAATGTAATATTAATACTGTCATTGATCATAAAAGGTAAGTTTTCAGAAAAAAACCAGTATTTTGAATTCAAAATCCAAATAAATTGAAGTGCACAAATATAATGAAGAACATCTTGTTTAAGAAATCAATTCTATATAAAAGCAGCAGCCATTATATTACAAAAAAAATCAGCTTATGAAATTAATTTTATACAAAGGATGCAGGGATGTCCATCTCATGCAGCAGATAATGCACGTGGACTTATTTTCAGGTTACTCAATAAAAGTGTTAAGACAGCTTCCTTTTAACCATCTGCTAAAATACTCCCTAATATTTTTACTTTTCTGTTCACAATCATGTATATATATACACACACTAATGCTATTTACTAGAATACATTAAAACTACAATAGAAATTGATATATATTTTGTGGCATGCATATTATTATAATCTTCCAATCTACAAAAACATATATAAAACAAACTTATGCCATTAAATATCTGCAGTCATCACAGCTGTGAAGATCAGTGACAAGGAACCTTCACATTCAGCTCCCCACCAACACTAAAACATTCTAGAAAATACAGGTTACCTGATACAAGTTACCTTGTTTCTTGATTATTTTTCTAATGAAAGCAAGTAAAGCAGGGCTAACAAATGAAATTATTTTTAGCTCAGAAAGGATAATTTAATTAGTTTTTTCTTCTCTGGATAGCATTTTGGATAAACATGTAACATGCTACAAATTCTTGCCTTTCAGCAAAACAAAAATACCTTCTAGCAACTATCATAAGCTCCTTTTCTTCAATCCCTAAAAATACATTTCACTGTTTTACTTTTATTTGATCAATGCTAACAACTTCAGTTCAAACATTACCTGGCCACATCCAGGGGCAGTACATAAAAAGGGTTTGTCATCACTCATATTCCACAGGTCGTTGTGCTACCTGTATTAAAATTAGAATTGAACAAATTTTACAAATATTGCAACAAATTATCAATACCTCAACATCCACAGCTGAGGTTAATTTTCAGTTAATTTTCAGTTTTCAGTTTTTCAATTCACAGTTGAGTTAATATTCTATGGGCAAGGATTTCTGCCTTCTGACTATACTAATATTCTAAATAGCCATGATTCGAACTGAGTATGGATTTTCAAGCTCTGTCAGGAAGGTATGCAAAATCCACCACAGCAGTTTCTGAATTATACCTCAATCAGAAATCCACATGTTCATATGTAACATGACTAACTGCAAAAAGTATCTGAAAACACAGTAAGAACACCTTGTCACTGAAATTAAATACATTGTAATAATGACCCAATTCTCACAGTTAAAAAGAGACCAAAGCAGCAGACAATACCACACAGTCAAGGCTATGATGCCAACAGATGAGGGAAGAAGCAGTGTGGATTCCTTAGCCTTTTCACAATCTTTATTTAGAGCTCATCATCAGAGATAAGCTGGCACATAGCCCTTTGTGTAAACTGTTACAAATTTAATTACAAAAACGTGTACTTTAGTTATGTTTCAGCTACTAAATTATTGACAGGATAAAAGTACTTAAGAAAGAAGAGATTAATTATATTTGGTGCTGTGTTGCATACTCACCCCACATACTAATACACATACCTGCCAGATTTCACATATAAACCTGTTTCATAGGGCAAACTATCATGTCCTCCTTTTCATGGCAATGAACTGTAACTAAAAGAAGATATTAATTACTGTGCATGCTAAAAATGTAATATTGCATGATTTTGTAAAGATAAATGATAAAATGTCCACTATTTGCCCACGAAACACAACAGTTTTTCAAAGAAATGGTTTACTTCAATACATCCTCTAATTAGTGGTGGCATCTCTGGCTTTACCCTGGAGGAAATACATTCATCTTTAAATGAGTATTTGTATGGAGAACTAACCGTGTTAGTTCTGAACACTACTTAGATTGATGAAGCAAATAAAGATGAATAAAGATGCTTTTATGATTAAAGATCATAGGCAGAATAAATTCATCTCTCCCCCAGCATGCTGGTCATGTACAGCTGCAAGGATTCTCAAACTGTCTGACCATGCTAAGAATGTACACTTCTGGTACACACCTGGCACTAGACACAAGCCATATCAAGTAAGCATCAGCACATCATTTCAGACTTATTACCTCAGAGATCTCTAAGCAACACAGTACCTGAGCCTTCTGGATGTACCTGTACAGTAAAAAACCTACTGTGAATAGACTTTTTGGATATTCCTTCAAGGAGGAGGATATCCCAGTGTCCTTGGTAATTGTACACCCAACAGCAAAGGAAGAAAAACATGGCATGGAGGAGATTTTAAACTGTCACTTCTAAATATATATGTTTAAAGGAATGAGGATACTGAGCTGAGATCAGAAGTCGAGAAGAGATGAATGGCTGCCAGAAATTTTAGAGTCTTTGGCACTGACAGCTCAGGGAAACATTTACATCCCAAAGGAAGGATGCCAAAGCAAATCAGGGATGAAGACTGTTCTGCTGTTCTTTGCAAAGAGTTCATAACCTGTCTCAAGTTTCTGAAGGAATGAAGTATTTTTTGAACTATTAAAACTGTGAACTTGGTACTTTCACTAATAAGTAATATTAACGAGGTTATGGGCAAGTCCGAATACTCATGACTAAGGCTTTACAGTAAGAAATAAGTGTCCTTATCCATGACACTTTAGGAGTATATCATTACAATACGTGGAACTGCAAAAGACTTAACAGCTATCCTACAAGCTTATTCTTCTTCAGCTATGCAACAATCTTATTTCTTTAAACGCAGGCTCAAACTAACAGTGTTAGTCTCATTTAGATCTCAAGAGGAATTAGTTTTTTTCAAACCTGTGATCACAGGGCACCACATTCTTATATAATAGCTACATATGCCACCATATGCCAATAAGCACATATGGATATGTATTATAAGCAGATGAGTAATATCCATATCAGAAATGTCTGATGGTGTAAGAAACAATTCTGATTTGGTTTTCTTTATCCAAAGGATGAAGATTTTGATTAAACAAAGTGCACGTAGGACATTTTTTCCACTCTGTTACTGTATCTTGTTGCCAGTCTCTGAGAGATGCAGTTTCGGCCATAAAACCTACTCCCTCCACACTGTTAGTATTTTTCCTAAGTGAGAAGATGCAAAGATTAATTTTTTTAAGTCTGCTCATTTTCTCTTTTAAAGAAGTATTACCAGAGCTAGTATTTGCATGTGAAGTTGTTCCATGTTTTGGTTTGTAAAGCCTGTGAATTTTAAATGCCTGATGTATGAGTGAAAAAATCAATCCTTGTGAAAAAGAAAAGCAGTGTTGTCCTTCTGGCAAACTTACTGGAAAAAATTTGGAGATAAATTAATTTCCTCATCTTTGTAACATTATTTGACTGCAAGCCACATGGAATTTTGTGAGGTAATCCCTTGTAAAGGGATTCCAGATAAGATCTGAGGAAAAAAAATCATGTTGAAACACTGAAATCTTTTCACCTAGAAGAGAAAAGATGTTCACTAGCATTCCAAGCAAGACTTCGGACATTTTAAATCTAAACAGAAACTGGATCTGGCAAGGAGGGGAAAACAAAGGGCTCACATTCATTAGTGCAGCCAAATTGATCAGAATTGTATTTATCTATTACAGAGACAAATGAAAGGCTCGCATCTAGAACAAAGTAACTCCATGTAACAGTGGAGGCTGAGGGGCAACTGGCTGTCAAGCAGCTTTGGGTCAGAACCTGTAACTCCTGCTGGACAACAAACCCAATATGATTCAGCATCATGTCACTTGTAGCAGTGAAAGACAAGAGGCTACTGGGATGAATTAGCAAAGGCACAACAATGAGATGAAGGGAAGTGATTATTCTCCTTTATCTAGCACTGTAAGACTATAGCTCAAGTGCCATATCCGGTGTTGAGCCCCTCCAGACAGCTGATGAACTGGAGAGCAAACATCTGGGGGCCCCATCAAAGCAGTTAGGAGACTGGACTATTATATAACAAGAGGAACATCAGGAAACAAATTCAGAATGGAGAAGGACTGCTAAGGGAGGATCTGCTTGCTGTCTGAAACTACCTAATGTATTAACATAGAAAAGTCAGACACAGACTTTAGGTAGAGTATAAAAAAAGGATGAGATGCAACATTCACAAGGCACATCAAGAAAGTTAAGGGCAAGTGTAGAAGAAGAAAACACAGTATAAAAAAAAAAATAAAAAAAATTCCCACAGTGAGGGCTGCTGAACACTGCAACAGGTTGCCAAGTAGGGCTGTGGAATCTCCACCCTTGCAGAAATTCAAAATTTGGCTGGATGAAACTCTGAGCAATCCAAGATAACTCTGAAATTTAAAGCATACCATAACGATATCACAGTGAGGAACAGAGGCAAACAATCGCAATAGACAATCGAAACTTGGGTAATGTTCTGACACCTTTAGAAGACTCTGCATGGTCAAAAACCTGTTGCTGCTACAAAATACACACAAACTCCATCCTTTGCCTCCTCTTTCCCTTCCGGATTGCATGTTGCCTGACAAGCATAACAAAACTTACATAGAGAAGGCAAATTTCCAGAAAAAAATGTTTGTAATTGCCACTCTAATTTCAAAAGAGTCTGTCTCTGTTGTAGACTGATTGCTCAAAGTGAGTATATCACAGTTAGAAAGAACAATTTAGAAAGTACCTTTCCCTGAAAACCAAAATAGCAACTTAGATACCATCTTGACAAAAATGTTACTCACAAAGCCAAATGAGAAACGTAATACATGAAGTGATAACCCTGTCACTAGAGGGGAATTATAAACACGCTGGACCAAGGCAACCTAGGCAACAGCTAACACTTTGTCCCGTAGAAAAAAACAGATGGTTCCTGAAGGAATCCAGTATGAATGTGAAACTCCAGCTTTAACTCATCTCTTAAGATAAAATGAACAGTCAGTGAAATGATTATTACTACAGTCCACTGAACTACAAGTTTCTTCTGTAAGCTTCAAACCCTACATTCCTTTCAGTAGCATAAAGAAATCTGTATGTAGAATTCCAGTTACACAGTAACAGGTTCAGAGCTGAACTCAGGAAAAATCTGAAATAATCTTGGCAGTATAATAAACTTCAATACTAAAATCAGAAAATAATCTCAGTTTTTTGGTGTTTGCTCTGTACTTTCACCACAAATGTAAAATACATTCACATCATGCCTACTTACAATATAGCAGGCCTCTTGTATCATGTACAATGGTACAGTAAATATGTAAATAAGTATATATCTATCTTTAAAATATGCCTAATATGGAGAAATAAAAATGAGTTTGCAAGTAATTCACTAATATTTAGGGCAGTGTGCTTATTTAAAAAAAAAAGATGTCTCTATAAAATGTCACATTAATATTTATTTAAATGTGCTACAAAAATAACTTCAACAATTATCTGCATATTTCCATAAGATTTTAATTAAACACCTTGGGTACACTTTGTGGAAACTATTACCACATAGTCTGAGGCTTGCTTCCAAAATACCTTTCTGCAGACAATTTTACAAAGAATAGAATCATACACTGACTTAAGCCGTGTCTTGCTGGCTTATTTAACTGGTACAGATTCTTCTGCTTTCTCTGAATTGCCTACATACAGGAGCATGGAAAACACAACTGACACCTTGTTTCAAAATTTTTCTACTGAACATTTAAACAGCTCTTTAAAATGTAAGTATTTCGACAGTCCTTGCAAAAACTTCTTCAAATTTGCTGAGAAAAATAATTCTTCACTCATACTAGTAAAGACTCACCAAACTTGCACGTAAAGCCTCTACTTTACCTGTAAAAAGCAAGGTGTGTGCAAAAAGATGTCCATGCACAGAGCTCCTCACCATCTGTGCAGTCTTACCCTGTGATTACTTATTTTAAGCACTGTAGCAATATAACATCAGGGATGACACAAACAGCATGGAAGAAAACTGTCAGAACTGAACACAGAAAGGACAACTATGAACACACAATCCTAGGAACAAACAAAAACCTTAAAACTTCTTCTTTTAGCCAACATGCAAGAAGAGATACATATTCTTACAAGTGTGCCACCCTCCTAAACTGGACAGTCCACAGAGGATAATCTGTCAGTCTGCAGTGACAATAGCAGTTGATTTATCTTCTACTGCTTACAGGAGAAGTACATCCAAGCCTTGCAGCTAACACTGACCACTTGCATGTGTCTCCAACCCAAGAAACATCTGTACATTCTGATTTGAAAAAGATGAAAGTTGGAAAAAAACTGTATCAGGCCACTTAGACAAGTCAGAATTATAGTAGTCCATGAGCATTTGATCTTCTCTGAGTCTGAACATTACAAAGTGTTTATGATAGAGTACTGCTGATGTATTTTCCTACGGATGTTTGCATTTCCTCAAGACCGTTCACGTCTAGTCAACATTTCCTTTTATTCATTACATTGGATCTGGGATTGTGCCCCCTTTTACTGCAACACACAAAGTCTTACTGTACAGAGAACTATTAACTCTTAGTAAACTTTTCTGTTGATCTCATCATAGTATACAACTACTTAAGGTAATGTAAGACTACTTTAAAGCTTCATTTTATAATACGCAACTGAAGCATAAAAGAATCAGGTCAACATTTTTCAGTTTTACCAACTTTTATGAGTCCTACTTAAGAGTACATACTTCTTCAAAGTAAAGTGAAGTGAACTGAACATAGTTGCCACAGTAAAGAATAACAGTCTCTTAATGGTTACCTGAAGAGCTGAATTTAGTGTTTTGCTTAGCTCCTTCCAAGACTACTTAAGATGGGGGGGAGGTAGCTATTTTTGTTTTCTAAATTTAAACACCTCAAAACTGAGAGATGGCTCTCTCATGCAACCAAACAAATATCAACAAAAATCAAAATGAACACAGCGCCCTTATACTTTCAATACTTGCATACAGCAGTCGCATAATAAATTTTAATCACTTCCCACATTTGAGTCTATCTTTATTTCCACAATTTTCTATACAGGTAGGTTTGGAAGTCATGATTTAGTAAAAATCAGAAGTTAGTAGGTAGAGTACACCACTTAATAAGAAATTACATGAATGTGAAAAAGTAATTTGTATTTTAAAAGGAAGAAAACCCCGTTGCTCTACTTACCTGGAGGGACTGGAACAGCTATATTTTCCGTTTCCTATAAAGCAAAAGAAGAAAGGTGAAGCAAAAGTGGTGTAATTAATACTTGACCATTACAGGACACTATTTGCATAACACTGTCGAATTTGGCATTCCTAAAAAATAAAACTGAACGATGAAGGAAATGGAGGAGACAAAACTTGAAAAATTAAAACACTACTCCTCATAATTAAAGTGGGATTGGCGGAAAGTAACCTAAGAGATTCTGCAAGAAAACTAAGCCAGAGTCCAGAATATTTAAAGTTTGTAAATAGCAATAGCTGGAAAACAGGAGCTCCTTCTTCACACTATGCTGCTAGCATAATGCTTACATTTTTTCTTTTAAAAGGTCACATATTAGGCACTTTTTGTTGATATTATTAATTAACTGCTTGTATCTGATGTCTAAAGTTAATTCCATCTCTTCCACGATTTGTCTAAATTCTATAAAGGGCAGAGCATCTGGACAAGAAGGAAAGATACGAGCAAGGATGATTGACTTAACAAGTTGCAATAAGAACAAGACAGACAGTTGGACAGATAGTCACATATGCAGAAACAAAGCGATTAAATTCCTTCAGCTGCAGGAGTGGCTTCTTCCACAAGAAGATACATTCCTGGTAAACAGAGAGCTCTAATGGCATAAAGAAAGGTCCTTAGGCCTAACACTTCTTGTTGGCTGAAGAGGGCGGCTTCTAATTCAACCCTCTGGCTTAAGTACTTTCCAGAGACACCCCTCATCTTTCTTTAACTTACTAAAAATTCAGGCCACGTGAATACCTTTCGTGTAGATAAGCAAAAAGTCAATGAACCTCAGAAAAGAAATACAGAGAGGTTAATATTCCTCCCAACTTTTCACAATTTGCTTACAGAGATGTTAGGGCCTACTTCACCAGTTCATTTATCTAGGTTTGAAGATCTTCAACCTAACAAACATTAGAAATCCAACCCCCTTTTTCTATACTAGTTTCAACAAACTTAAAAAAAAAAAAAGCTTAAAACATTACTTCATTTTTACATTTTCTTAGATGGCATCCCTGAAGTCTAAAATTGAATTAATTAATTAAGAAATTTATTCTAAAAATCTTTAAATATATCAAATATCCCACTACAGGATTCCTCCAGCTCACTAAAACAGGACGATCTTTTTCTTTCCTGTAAGCACTTATATAAACGACCATTGGATTTACCTAGAAAGGAAGCATAATATATTGCTTGGAATGCCTTGCTGAAGAGAAGCTCTCATCTAAAGGGAAGCTAATGGAAAAGTTCTCAGGCTGAACTGAAGCTGACGCTGAACAAAGTTAAAAACAGTACAGCATAAATGTCAAAAAAACATTTATTGCATAATTATTAAATATTGAGTAATATTTCTGTCACTAACTATATCCAATGCCTCCTTAGAGTGCCTATTATATGTGAAACAAATATAGTTCAGTTATGCAGAACAATGGTAACTTGAAATCTAGTCAATATTAAAATAAAAGTTAAAAGTATTGAATCACATTTTACTCCTCTGAAAATTGCAAATGCATAGTTTTTATGCAGAAACTCAAGACTACGTTAAAAAACCATTAAGAATGTTGATATCATAACTAACTTCAAGTTAGGAAAACTTCATGGAGGTAAAAATGTAATTTTTAAGTTTAAATTTAGAGTAGAAGAAAAAAAAGCTGATGACAGAAAATTAATTTTTAGCACTAGGCACATTCAAGATTTAATGAAACAAGAATGAAAATAATACCATAGTTCATGCTGTTCAATGTCACAAAAGAAAAGCAGCATGAAAAACAAGATTATTAATAAAAGTATATATGATTAAATTTAAGATCTGAAAGCACCTTATATTAGATATTGCATAGTCTAGAAGTTTCTGGGAAAAGACCTACCAAATATATTCATATTTCTAGAATTCAAGTCAGTATAGAAATATCAACTACATTGTGAAGATCAAAAGCTCAAATACTTGATTAAGCATTAGCATGCAATGTCAGTATTGAAACATAAAATTCCAATGGATTTTTAAAAGAGCTGCTTCACTCTATGTACACATTAAGGTTTCTTATTATTTGACAACTCTTTTGAAGCATTAAATAACAACCAGTCCCTGACAAAATTATTGTTTTGTTTTTTAACAAGAACACTTGACAATTTTGCTTCTGGATTGCATAAACACTTCCGAGTTAATTCAAGTGAATGCCAAACTGGACTACGGTTTGTCCCTCTGAAATTATGTCTGCAACTGGATGTCCACTAACAGACAACAACCTGCTTCAGCAGATGGCTCAAGAAATCCCACCTGGAACATCTGTGGAAGACCAGAACCACAAGGACTGCTCTGCATCCTATTGGCTGGTGCTGCATTTAGCATCTAACACAGATGTAGCACTCTTATGACCCAAACTTCAGAAGAATTGTTTTTATAACCTCTCATCTGGCTCTACGCTCAGCAAGAAGTGGGGATGAGACATGCACTGCCATGAACAGAATATGTCAAAAAGAAAACGAACCCACTGTTTTTAAAGGTGATATATAAAATACACCTTAGCCTTGTTTGTGGTCACTATTTGGATAGTAGAGGATGATGCAGAATATTCAGGTTATTCAAATTTCTCCTTTCACTGCAAGGAAACAGGCAACAGCATCACTACTGGGAGATAAAACACCTCTGGGAGAAAACAACAGAACGAAAAGCAAATGAAGGACATAGAGTGCATGAACAGGGCATAAAAACACACGAATGGATCTCCTTTCAAGAACAGGGATGCAAAAAGGCTGTAGAATAAGACTGCAGAAGCAACATGGCAGCCCACACATCCCCTAACTCCAAACATGAGGTTGCATCTTGGCATAAAACATTTGTGCTTAAAGCACCGTGCAGCTATCACTAATTGAGGGTCTGTGACATGTTTTTTCACGTGAAACCTTCAGAGACCTTTTATTAGACAACTCGAGAGGCATTATGCACAGTAACAGGCAAAGTCAATGAGGCAACTGGTCCTGGAGGTTCGGCTTCGTGGCCAGACCCCAGGCAGGCCAACACCTCCCTCTGGTGCAGAAAAGCTGTTCTTACCCCCACGCCCAACATCCCCCACTCCCGTACCCTTCTCCGACCCTCCACTCCAGCACCGGCACGGGCCAAGTTCTCCTTCCAGAGACGAAGATGGATGCAGACGGAGGCCTCCTTGGAGCAGAGACGAGGCGTAAAGGCGAGGCCTGGCTGCGCCCTCCTCCCGCTCTACGTGCCGCGGGCCGGGCCCGGGGCAGGTCCCGGCGATGCCCCCGCGGGGCTCCCTGCTCCCGGATGCGCTGCAGCCCCCTTCGCCCACCCAC
>VZTN01035202.1:44966-89207 GCA_013400515.1 Erpornis zantholeuca
GGGGCCGGGCGGCGGAAGGGGCGGGGCGCGGCCAAGGTCACTTTGTGCCGGCGCCATTGGCGGCGGCGGGGGGCGGTGTCACCCTGAGGGTGTCACCGTGAGGCTGTCACCGTGAGGGTGTCACCCTGAGGGTGTCAGTGTGAGGGTGTCACCGGGAGAGTGTCAGTGTCGCTGTCGCGCCCCCTTCCCGGGCTCGGATCACAGCAAGGAAAGGCGGCGTGTCCGACGACACCTGCTGTGTGCAAAAGCCCCTACTGTTTAATCAGTCATTTCTGCACGATGAGCAGCTTCACACCCAAGTAACAAAACAATCCTTTTCAATCAAGATTAACCGAAATAGGATTATCTTCACTGAGCTGAGCATATGTTCCCGAGATTCCCGCTTTAATCACTTACATGTGCCTTGATGTTTTTAATTTGATAACGGGATCATTATTCTAATGGTCATTTGCTATTGTAAGTAGCATTTAGCACCAAGTAGTAAAGAGTCTGAAAAATCGAGGTTTTGAGTAAAACAGTGGGAAACATATATTTTGGTTGCAAAATTTTCATTTTGTACAATCTGGGCCATAAAAATTAATTCTAAGATTGTATGCTGCAAACAGTCTCCAAAGGACCAAGCAAGGGGCTGTGTGTGCTGTATTTAGGGATGAGAACATCTCTTAGGACTTGGGTGCTGGGCTCCTGCAGACCTGCAGGATGATTGATGTTGCTGTTGCTGGTTAAACCACAAAGCTGATACATGCTCCATATCAGCAGCTTGAACACCCCTCAACAAACACGATCCATAGGTGCTTTCAACAGCTGCAAACTAACGTTAACCATAATTTTGCTTTTATAACCTACAACGTAGTGTCATTGATCATTGGGTGCTGGAGAGGTGTACTGAGCTGTAGGTCCGAAGGTGAGAGACAACAGTGCTATTTGAATTTCCCAGCCTTCTGCTCCCTGCCTCAATCCAGCAGCAAGCTTGGTTTGGTTCCAGTGCACATCCAGAGTCTTAGTAACAGAGGAGTAAAAACTTAAAAACTCAGTCTGTAAAGGCCAGCAAAATGGTTTATAAGTTGCCAGTGGTTTTGGTTTTCTGTTTTTTCAGTTTGTTTTTTGTTTTTGTTTGGTTTCTTGGGTTTTATTTTGTGGGTTTTTTTGTTTGTTTGTTTTTATTTTCACAGCTTACACACATTTTTTGGGAACTGAGGTGCATGGGCAGATCTGCAGTGTCTGTCATGTGGTTCTTCCATAGACCAACACTAAGAAATAAGTATCAATGGCAAAACCTTTTAATGGTTAGGCAGAACTTTTCACTCAGAAAAATGTCAATCCATATGTTATTGTGGGAACAAGTATTTCCAACACCATGAATAAAACCATATAGCAAAGGCAAATGCAATAGTGTTGGAATGACCTAAATGTGACCTGCTGCTGTACAGTGACATACAGAGTACCCCAGTTGTGAGGATGGATACCTCACCTCGGGAAGTGCAGCAGTGAGCAGGCTGTCTGCAACAAAGAAACTCGCCTTGTTCATGGAAGGAAGCGCAGCAGTTAGGGACGTGCTTTCTCCTTGGGAAAATGGAGGTCTGGACCTCCAGGCATGAAACAAATCTTCCCCCAGTTCTCATGAATGGAGAAGAAAGTGGAAATTACACTCCTGTATACACACAGCACAAAGTCACACAAATTCAAAACCGCATTGAACGGAAACCCTCTTCTTTCACAAAAGAAGTGCCCTCTTCTGTCACAATTCCCACCCTGGAATGGTTTGCAAAAAATACATTCACAAACTATTTGTTGTGAACAGTGTCAAAACCATCATTAAACACCGGTTTATTGTTACTTTTAGGGCATAACAGGTCATACTGTAATTTGAATGCAACTCAGCTGTTCCTTTCAGGAGGATTTTGAAGAGCAGTTACTGATCTCTGAGGGCCAGGCTGAGTTTAATTCAAGCAGATCTTCATAAGGAAACACTTGTTAATCTCACATAGTTTCCTATCCTATGACTGACCTGCTATTACATCCCCAAGGAAGTGCATCAGTGCACGAAAGACAGTGTAATTAATTTCTAGTTGCTCACCATGTTTCTGAAAATCTTTGGGAGTAGATTCCCAGTTTTCCAATTGTCTCTCCCTGTCAGGACCAGTTATGCATGTGGGCAGTAGCCAAGGGTGCCAGAGGAGGTTTTCTCCCTATTTTGCCTCTGGCAAGGAAGACAGAGTGCAGATGTTTGAGCAGTACATGGTGCTTGAAGAGCCATGTCCAGTCCTCTCCCACAGTTCCTGTGTCCTTACAGCTCCCTGCTTCTGAGCCAGGTTTGTGTCAGGGCAGCGACCACTAGCTGTGGTTCACCAGTATGGCCGCCTTCTTTCCCAGAAGGGAAAGACAAAAGGTCATCCCAAATTTTCCAAGCTTTCTAAAGACTTTTCCTGGAACCATAAAGCTTCTCTCAGTCTTTTTGCCCTTACTTTTAGAAAAGCAACATTTGTTTCACCCTCACTGCCAAGTAGCTCATTTCCACCATGCGATGGATCAGTCCTACAGTGACATGCACTTTCGCTTTATAACCCCGAAATTAATTGGTATCTACACACATCAGGTTCTGAATGTCACCACACACGAGTGTCAGCAGAATGGACATTGCATACAAATGGCATTTTTCTGGTGACTTCTTAAAGAGTAATATCAAGACTTATATCTGTCCAGAAAGCAGGTAATAAGGAACTGGGCTCAGTACCCATAAACTGGAATGCCTGCCTGGTTGGTTTGCCTCCAGGTATGGACAAATGATGGCAGTTGCATATTGGTTCAGTTGAACACGTAAAATCCTATACAATGCTAAATAAATGAGTTTGTCCTGAGTGCTTTGCACTGGAGGGTCTGCCAGAATTCAACATTTATTATTAATAACTTATAAAAGATAAATGTCTGTATCTGAATGTTCTATATTTGCTGAAGGAGATTGGCTAGTTAAGAGAAATCCTATTTTCCAAAGCCTAAATAAAATGTTCTCTTGCTAGATCGAAACCTATTCCTTCAGGTAAATTTTATCTCCCAGCAGAGGATTTTTAACTCAAAACATGTCACACACTCACACCAGCCTTTTTTTTTAAAATCTGTTTTGAAGAGGAGATGTGTCTGGAAAACTAATATATTCCAATAACTCTTAATTGCTGGAAGACCCCCAAAGGATGAAATTGGATCAAAGGCCTCCTGAGATTATCCTAATGTTTGTGAAATATTTTAAAACTTAACATGTATTACCTCAGGGTTAACGCTCTTGAACATCCAGATTTATGAAGTACTTTGGAGGGCATTGATTGATATTGATTTACAAAGTCAGGGGTTTTCAGTGTTTTTCACAGCCTGGGCCATGTTTCAGTCCTACCTTTTCCATTCAGGACTGAATCTTCCCATTCAGGACTCATAGAGCTGGAGCAATGGATTGTGGAAAGAAGACATGTAGGGCAGAATTAATACACTCTGGAGTATTTAAACCATTTTTGCTCTGGGAAGAAGGAACAAAGCCATTATTATATGACTCTGCTTTAAGTAGAAATTCTCTTGGTAGTAGTGTCTTAATACTTGTTTACCTTTTTGATTATTAGTAGGTGGCAAATTTGATAAAGTTTTTATCTAAATTCTAAACTCCTTTACAAGGGAAAGGGAGAAACTGTTTCTTCAGTGATCTTTGTCCCCGAGAGTAACTTATCCAAGCAATTTTTTTTTCTAAAATTAGATTTTTTATAGCCTCAATGGCTTCTTTCAGTGGAGAGCAGGAGGCAATTAACAAAATAGAGCTAATTTAGGCTGTAGAGCAATATAATTCTGGTCAACAGACCATTGATTATTTTAATACTTGAATCCTGGAAATGGACAACATTAACCACAAACATCATACCATGTTCGTACTAGGTAAGGTTTGAAACATATGCTAATACTCTTGAGAACATTCATGCAATTTGAATGGGAAATCATGATAATCCTTATCATGAAATTGTTGGGTCTTTAAGATCTGCTTTAAATATCACAATGGTTATCTAAGTAGGGTCTGCTACACCATAGCCTACATATGTCAAAATTGGATGTTGTCAAGAAGAAAAACATTCTGCTTGAGCAGAAATTCATCTTCATCCTAGCTATTGGATTCTGGTGAAAAGTGACATCAAGGCTGCTTTTGATGCCTGAAGTTTTAACTTTTATATTTTTCAAATCCTGTACTGCTAGTGTAACTCTGAAGTTTCCTGTAGCTTGTTAAGTGCTGTTCTCTCATGCTCACACAGACATAACAAAGCCTCTCCAGTTCGCTCTCCAAGGACACCCAGACCATCCTAGGCTCAAGAACTGTAAACCATCATCTTGGTTTACAGTTCTCTCTCTCTCTTGGAGAGGGGGAAAGCTTGGGGAAATTCCATCATTGGCTGGGTTCTGGTTGGTGAATTTATGCTGATATAAAAGTGTGAAGAACTCATGACCTGTCAGTGTCCATTTTGGGATCCACTGAGGCAGGACCCTCTGGAGCCCAGAGTGTACCTCCGAAGGCCTTTCAAATAAACACCTCCTTTATTCCTATATTCCTTTATTCCTGTCTAGTCTCTGTTTCTAGGTAGCCATTTAAGGCATCACAAGGAGCCTTGCCAGAAAAGTTTGGTAGAGCTGCTTTCCCGCTGGATAACAAGTGCTGTTCTTGTTCTACTGGTTACTTTTATGATGCTGTACAACAATGTAAACGTTAAAAATACAACCATCCTTTTGTAAAACCGAGCATGTCACAAGGTGGAAGATAATCCTGTATTTTTAAAATTAATTTTATATGTCAGCAAAAATTATAATTTGTCTATAAAATTATGATTCTCTATTTTGCTGTAACTTTTATTTGTATTTCATACAATCATGGAATTTTTAAAACTGGAAAAGACCTCAGAGATCATTGAGTCCAACCATTAACCTTTGCAATGTAACTTAAAGTGGAAGGAAATGCCAGGCTCATTAATAGTTTCCCTTTATGCTTCACATCTCATACACTGTGTGTGTCAGGATTCCCACATTCAGGGTGAGCTCTTGTTTTTAAAAATCATTATTACGTATCTACCCAATATTTTTTGGAAAAAGCTGTAATAAAAAAAGCCACTCATGTTTAATCAAAATAATTTTAATAAATGCACAGAAGTTTCAGAACATTTAGAATGAATATACCTCTTCATGTATTACTTTAGAACATAAACTCCTTTAACTTTAATTTTCTTACTCAGATGACTCATGATATTTCTCAAGGCTGTGTTGCAAAAAACAGCTGATACCTGAAATGGTCAATCAGTTCACTGGAGAACACACACATGGATTTCTAGGTTACAAAATATTACTGGACTAGATGAAAGTAAATTAAGCAATGCTTTTTATATTTTTATTATGCTACTAACAGTACTAAACACCGTTTGAACAGAAAACAAAGTTTAGCTGTAAGCTGACACTATTGGCTGTACAGGTTAGAGCACAACGTCGGCAATCCAATTTTAACACCTTTCATATAATACACAGCACAGACAGCCAAGACTTTGCCCAAATTAGAGCCATTTTTTTTTCAGAAGCATCCATAGATTTTCATAGCTGAAGTTGAAGAAATCAAAAATGGAGGAATGTTTTCTTAGTGGGCTCTTCTGGCTTTTTGTGCAGGGAAAATTGCAACGCCAGATTCTTTGGTTTTAAACAGGAATACCTACCCAATTTTCCTTATATTTGTTGTTTTTCCTGTTTCCCAGAATTACATAAATGATCCTAGAAAAGGTTTTTTGGATAATACATTTTGGCTGTTCACAATCTGAAAAGAGAAATAGAAAAGGTTCAGTGCTCAAAAACACCCACAGGAATTAGTAAATCTTGTTTGGAGATTAAATTAGTGTTCTGGATAACTGATCTGTTATGGCTCTTTGTGCCATGTAAACAGCAAAAGTGTACACATGTATCTGCCAGGACTGTGGCAGAAGGATTTTGCCTTTTCCACCTTCTTCACAGAGGCTCTAGTTCCAGATGATGATCCCTGGTTGCAGGGGAAATGGGACTATAGCCCATTAATACATGCAAGATTCATCTGCTTAATTGTAAATGACACACCTCCCTGCTATGAGTTTAGATTCTCATACCCCTGCAAATTGCTTTGGGCTCACAGCCTGAAAGACAGTGTATAAATGAACAATATTCATTATCATCTGAAAGCTTTTTAGTCTGAACCACGTAGTGGAAAACATGTGGAATCCTTTTGACTCCAGTGCACAGGTTCTGCCCTCTAGGACCTGGTGCCAGTATGAATCCAGAGAAAAAGTTGCTGTAATTCAGCTGCTTACTGAATACTTTGCATGGCTCAGATGAGCTATTTTTAAATTACTATAATTGATTTTGCTCATAGTTACACAAGAGATCATATATTCTCACATTTTGTACCTAAAGTAGAGAAACTCTGGACAGCCTGCCATTTTTAAATTCTTGGAAAGGACTCTGACCCTAATACTCAGACTCAATGAACATCCTGGTTCTTTGGCATGCCTGTATTCATTCCCATCTGTCGTGCTGGCATTGTTCCCACTCAGAATTATCTATGCCAATTTCAACAGGGCATAGGTGCTAACCAAACATGGTTTTAGAGGGACAGCTTTCATAACACAGCAAGTGCCATCTCTTTTGCCAGGAGATCCTGCTGTTTGCAAATAATTCCAGCTTAAGACCACATGCTTCATTACATGGGATCACATCTGTAGATGCTTGTGGGTATTGTTAAAAAAAAGTCAACAAATGTCTACTGTGTTTCTCTTTCAGTTTGGCTCAGTGCTTGGAATTTTGCATGTGGAGAATGAATTCTCTGCACCTTGTTAACAGGAGTGAGCCATAGGCTGTTATATACTCTGAGCAGTCTTAGGTTACTGCATCAAAGCTGGCACAACAAGCTGCAGAAGTTTACCAGAGCTGTGCTGCTTTTTTCAGGTGCCTTTTGACTGCTTTGTGTCTGTAGTTTATTCTGAGGAGAGAATGATAGAGCATTGCCTTTTGCACCACAGATTTTGCCTTTCCAGGTTCTCAACAGATTTGTGTGTAAGGCATATTCTGCCCCCACCCAATTGTAAAATGGCACATATGTACAATATTAATGCTGCTTATTAAAGTTATTAGTCTATATAATGCTTTATATAAGATACATTATATTGTATTGATAAGTCATACATATCACCATAGTATGACATTAGTATATTGTAGCTGCACTTGAGTCCTGTTTTGCCCCTTGAACAGATTACATGTGTTAGCAGTTACACTGTACTGTATCAAGGCTAGAAATAGTTTAGGAAAGAGCAAAACCTGTTCGTGAGCCTCAACTGGACAGCCCACTCTGCTCAAATTTTGAAATATAACTTTGTAGTTAAGCAAAAGAATATTTTGCCCAGGATATATATCAGAAAATACTATTTGGAATAAAATAAGATTCAGAGTAGATAATTTCCAGCTATGTGTTTCCAGTCATAATTTCTGGCTCTTAGATATTCCATCGTTCAGCCAGGATCCGTAGAAAATAAACCAAAAAATGCAACCCCCTTGACACCTATAGTGTTTTGGCTGAATAGCACTAGGAAGACCTCAATTCACATCTTGAGCATAGAAATGTATTTTTGCAAATCAGGAAAGGTATTTTCAGTTTTTCTCTTTACTAGCAAAAGCCACCTAAGGCTGTTTTCAGTTGTATTTTACCTCTCTCTAAAAAATGTTGAGTCTAAGAATGTACAGAAGAGCCAAACATTTTTTAGAGTCCTAGCATTTCAAGGATGCAGAGTGACAAGTAGACACATGAATATATTGAAAAATTCTGTTGGGAATCAAGGTCTAAAATAACTGAACATTTCTACTGACTGTACATTTCAGAATAGTAATATGTACATTTCTGATAACTTTGTTATTGCTTAGCATGTTTATGAAATTTGGTACAGTTCACAAGATTTCATAGGCTTTGAAGCATACTTAATATGTTTTTCCTATGCTATTGATAACTTCAAAATACTATATTAAACTCAAGAACCAAAAAATAAGCCTCATTTCACAGTACATTACTGTATCATTTGTAACTAATCTTTACGTCCTCTCACCTGTCTTCTGTCCTTAGTCTTTTTGGCAGCTAACCTGACCTTGTGGGCTGTCAGCACTGATCTCTATTCCATACCACTTGGACTCAGAAATAATCTGTTTTTTCTTTTTCTTATCTTCCCCTGTCTCCTAAAAGTGCTCCCTCATAATAATTGTATACCTCAGAAATCACCTGTCCCTCAGGTAAGGGCAGCAGAGTGGCAGAAGAGGTGTATGTTATTAGTGCCATGGAATGAAAAAATTCAAGGCATATGCTTGAGAGAACAGGGGTTTCCCAACCCAGTAGCTCAGGAGAGGTGAAAAGAAGGTTCTACTCCAGCACAGTCAGACAAGGAGCTGCCTCATGGGAGGGCTGTTGCACTTTTGGGTGAGTTGTATTTTGATTGTTTCTTACCAGCCTTAACAGCAAAGTTTTAACAGCAGCCTGGTTGGAGTCTCAGCTCTGAGATGTTGCAGTGAACAGCCAGTCCATTATCTCTCTATACACACCTCTAATCTTTCCCCTAAAATATGAAGTCAGACATGGTATGCTTGTTAGGGAATACCTACCAGCAGCATTGCCAGGGCACACAGTTGAGTAGCTGTAAAAATGACCAGTGCATGTCTAGGCAGCTTGGAAGCTTTGGCTCATTGAAACTGCTATCTCTAGAACACCAATAATTAAAGACAGCTGATTTGAAAAAAGCATGTCTGCACTGCTCCAGTTCATGGCTGGACTGTGTTTTTAATGCCTCTAAAATGACTAATAGAGTGTATAAATAGTGACATCCAGTGTTCAGTTAGATCAACCACAGGTCTGTGTTCTGTAAAGCCTTTTAATTAAAAGATTTATTACAGACCCTATTTAAAATGCCTATGTAAAGATAGTAGATAACCTGCCAACTGCAACACACCTCCACAATAAAAATTTCCTTCCTGGCTTGTTGGGGAACAAGAATGGTGTGGCTCTTGTATAATGCTTTAACTTTCTTTTTTTATGACAGCAAGTGTCTGATTATTCCCAGGTGTTTTTGATTCCTTCTTTCTCTGCTTCTGTTGCTGTGAATGTGGCCATTAGGGCAGCAGTCATAAAGGATGTGTTCACCACTTCCTTCTCCGTCTGTCTCTTAACAGAGCCACAAGTCCACCATCTTCTATCCACATTAATTCCCTGAGGTATCCACACAGTATTTGTGTTGACTGCCTTAATTTTGATCTTCTCTAATCATTCCCTGCCAGATGGCAGTTAAAGTTTAATGGTCCCTGTAAAAATAGTTCCCTTTCTTCTTTTAATCAGTCATGTGTGTTTGCTTAGCTAACTTAGATGTTCAGAAAACACGAAGGGACCACCAACACAATTACTTCAAAATACACATCCGTATTGTGATTTCAGTGTTACGTAAAAGTGAAGAGTTATAGTGCAAGCAAGATTCCTGGAAATTAGTATGGGCTATATTACCTTAATTTTTCTTTGTTTCTTTAGATTTATTAAAAAGATTAAACTAATAATTTGTGGCATTTCATATAATCAAATATATTACTTTTAGTATTTTCTAGTCTCAAATATTTGTGTTTTCTAAGCTATAAAGCATATGAGTATTATGCTTTTAGGGATGAATTGAGCAATACACTTAAGCATCAGCTTAACTTCAAGTCCATGTGTATAGCTAGTGATAGATAATAGAGCCCTGAGCAAGGTACTTTGACATATGCTTCACCTTAGAACCCTAAGTAGTTCCAATGAAATAATTTACTTTCTTGAATTTTTAAGAGTATGTATCAACACCTAATGACACAGAAACTGAAATTCTCCAGTATGTGTTTACTTGACTGAAGCTTATTAGAGGTTTAGGCTTTTGCTGAATCAAGAATTTAATTCAATTGCATATTTATGCTATGCCTAAGTAGCAAATTGCTTCAGAGGCAAATGCTTTAAGCTATATCAGACACTTATGGAGTGAGCAGGTAAGATTATACCTCTGAGGAATATGAAGAGCTTGGGAAAGTGATAAATTAGGAGTCTAATCCAGCTCAGAGTACTGCCAGAGAAAGGGGTGCTGTGGAATTAAATGGAGACTGGATCAGGCTCTGAATGCCTTGCCTAAAGCAATACAGGAAATATATGGCAGAGTCACTAACAGAACCCAGATCTCCTGATTCAAATTAGATTTCTTTTGTATCTAACATCTGTGTGTGCTGCAACTGGATGTGTCATCACAGCCTGCACAGGCCAGCTTCTAGATGAAAGCTCGCGTGGTAACTCCTACGCACACTGCAGGAATCACACCCACTTACACATCCCAATAAGATGAGACTTAGCAGAAAGGCAGACCATCCTACTTTATTCTCCCTAGTAGAAGGCTGAGAAAATAGGAATCCTTGTACCTTCCTTGAAAGCCTATTTTAACAACCATCTCCAGAAGAAGTTTTCAGATATGACAAGGAATGCACTACAACGGTATTCTGAACCTTCTGATCACTGAGTGCTTTTTCATTTTACCATCAATGCCAGGGAATTGCTGCAGCTCAAATTTTCCCCATTATGCCTTACTTAGTGATCAGCAATTTGGTTCTAACATAATAGAAATTTTGAACCTAAGGAAAAATTCCTTTCCTCCATCCAGGTATTTTTTCTCAGTTCCTTTCTACATGTAGGTTTTTTGGGTAAGATCTTGGCCTGAGAGCAGAGACATAGATGGAACGGTTTACATTATGATAATAACCAGATGACCACATGAGCTCAGAGCCTCAGGGTACTCGATTTTATGACTTTTAGCAAATTTTATGGATTTTAGCAAAAACATAGTAAAAGTCGATCCCTGCCCCAAAACCCCATGAAATACACAAGCTCTTTGGTAACTCTGGGACAGAGAGGTTGATTTGCCCACTGTCAAATGTGGCCATTGCTAATGACTCACTCTTGATCTCTTATGCCTTAGCCAATGTCCTTAAACCCAGCAGCATCCTCCTTCTCTATTTATAATTAATTAAAAGCAAAGCCCAGCTTTGTTAATTTTGGTATGTCAGAGTTGTAAAATCTGTCAGCTGTGAAAGAGTGAACATACCTTTATATTTCTCTCCCCTAATTTCCTCTCCTGTTTCCATATCAGACAAACATACACTGGTTCCTTCCTTGGTTGGCTAAATATTGCAAAGATAAACAAGCCAAGCAGAGCTTGCTGGGCCAATGATGGCTACTAGCAGGTGTCAAAGTGAAGGCATTCCCCTATGTACACAAACCATCACGGTTGGGCTGATGCCCAGTTCATAGGAGGGAACATGAATCTTCCAAATGCAAAGGGAGATAAATTGCATCTAAACACTCTAATGATGATAATGTGGAGAGACAGATGTGGTAACTGAGCATTCGAATCCCTCCATACGCTCTTTACTTCTGCTAAACTATCACATCATATAATACTGACTAATATAAGCCAGATGCAAAACCAGAATGTTATTTGAGTTTATATTCTCAACATCTCCAGATCTGTACACCTTATAGATAAAAACATTTTTCCCTGGCAAATTCACACAAAGGTCATTTTATGAGCTCATATAAAGAATGAATTGGAAAGCAATCACT
Source organism: Erpornis zantholeuca (assembly GCA_013400515.1). Taxonomy (NCBI): domain Eukaryota; kingdom Metazoa; phylum Chordata; class Aves; order Passeriformes; family Timaliidae; genus Erpornis; species Erpornis zantholeuca. The sequence continues at coordinate 56,647 of VZTN01035202.1, forward strand.
GGTGTTTGTTTCAGCTGTGCCACTTCTGTTAAAGAATTCTTACTATAAAAATCAAGGCAAGCACAGCTCAGAAATCTGGATTCTGGGCAAGGAGTTTTGTTTCCTTGTCCCTTGTGTGGCCAAGGGACACACCTTTGCAAAGAGGGTGCCATTTAAAGGCTTGTAATTCAGAAGTGGTTTGGATCAGCCTTACATAAATGTAAACGACATAATGATTTCCCAAGGTGAAAGGCAGCAGAGGAGGAGACACAGAGCTCTGCCAAGTGAGGTCAAGTGTGCAGAATACGCAACAAGCACGCAGAACATTTATACACCTGGTACAGTACATGCTGTTGTTAAGGCAGAAAGCCAAAGGTAATGAGCACTGTAAGAATTACCAAGGGCTCCTTTTTGGCCCCAGGTTCTTGCTTGTAATTGAAGCTCTATCCTCTACTGATCCTTCAGGTAGTGTCAGAACGATTTTATCCAGGCTTCAAGGGAGAATCAATCCCTACAGAGTAAAAGAAACTTCCTTTACATTATAGCTCTGTGCTACAAGCAATCTATGGATGTGACTCATGAGTATTCTTAATAGTTTCCAACGAAAGTGAAATTCCTAAGTGAGATTTTGATTTTAATTTAGAAAGTGATTTTTATGTATACTCCAAGATGACTAGAAAACTGTATGTATGTTTACATATTTATGTTATTAGAACATATAATGAAATGTACATTAAACTGCCTTTATTGCATTTATTAGAATATATATTTTAAAATATTTCTGTACAGTATTAGGAAAAAATAACTCAAATAGTAGCCATCCAGGAATATTCTCCATTAGTCTGTACTCTCCATCAATTTTAACAATAGGTTATTTATTTTTCATTAGCTGGATTCTAAGGTATTCACAGACAAGGAGTGGTTATAAGACACTGTAATCTTATTCCTGGATAACAGATTTTAGCTTTTATATATCCTAGTGAGCTCCTTCTCTACAATATTGAATTTCACGGAATTGGTGGCTACTCTGTGATGTTGAAAATTTCTTTCTATATGTTTTCAGTTGCCAGCCTTGAAATATTTTTTAAAGGATAATCTGTACTTGAGAAAATAGTCAGACTGAAAAATCAAAGCCTGACTTGGCAATCTCACTGAAGTGCATGTAGTAGTTGCTTGGCTTTCCTTGCCTTCCACACTCTTCCTTTGTGTTTTTATTTCAGTTACAAACTGTTTAGGACCAACACTTGCTTTTGCTTTTGCTTTTGAAAGGGGATCTGGGACAATTGTGTGCTTCCTAATCAATCAAATCTATTTTTTATTCTTTTCATTTTATGGGTATAGGGCATCTGAGTTCAGAAGCATCCTTCAGAAATGTCAATTTGGGGAAAACATTGTGAGGCTTTTAAAGATAGAGTAGTAAACCTGGGAAGCACTGAATGTTTAACTGAAAAATCAGAATTATATGCAAAATAATTATTGGAGCTGCAGAGAAACTGCAGGTTTACAGAAAACTATAATGCAAACTTTGTTTTGTTTTTTTTTCCTCTTCTTTTTTAACTTTTTTTTTCCCCTGGAAGTTCAGTGATGTACTATAATGAAAGGAAGGAACTGTTAAATTAATTTGAAACTGAAAATTAAAACCAGTAGACTTTACTGTAAATAGGAAACAGTGGAAACCTTCTGTGATTCAATCACTGAAAACCAGAATGGGAAGAGGCCTACACTTGATTGCACAGCTGCAAGGAGGAAGCAAACCAGCCTTTGTTACTGTTGATATTGGTCTGGGAAGACACATACTTACTAACATTAAATACACTATTTCAATTACAGTTTTCTATTTCAAACCATGGAAAGGACTTCCCCTATGGCTGTCTGTAACTGCTGAGGAGCATCACATAGTTTATTTTTCTGTTTATCAGTAAGGCATCCTTTGAGTCACACAAAAGGAGTACACTGGTAGAATAAAAAAACAAAATACCACAAACAAACAAGAAAAAGGAGATAATACTGAATTATACTTTAGCTACTAGTGGAAGTAGACTGACAAGTCTAATATAAAAGAATCTTCCATACTATCTACTATCTTTTTATCTTTTGGTAACAGTAAGGGAGAGTTTAACAGGAAATTTACATCTGATTTAATGCAGAAGGCTGTTTTGAGAAACAGAAACCCAAATTATAGCTGAGAGAACTTCGACAAAGAAAATTTATCTTTCTCAGAAGAAACAATGTAAGAAAACTTAGTAGCTGTATAATGTATCACTGCTTCAGAATTCCTAAGTGGAAATTACTTGGTATATTAAACTGGCAGCTTATCTTCTTTGAATATGCTGTATCCACCTAACTCATGAGGAAACTCATTAAAGAACTGCTTTTGCACCTGTTACATTATGCTTTGCATTTTTAATGCTTAGCAGAAGCTGTTGGTGTTTAAAAATCTTCACCAAATGTATCCATGCAGCATGGAAAAAGCCGAAGTCGTTAAACTGCATATCGCACACCAGAACCATCTTGCATTTAATGACTAGATTTCTGAAGCAGTTACTAAATTTGACCTAGGAGGAAGCCAAGTTTTGCTTCATTTTGAGAAATTAGTCTCCATGGTGTGCAGTAGGAGTGCTGCTGTTGACAGAGGCAGCCAGCAGCACGCAGGAGGGCACGCAGGGTGTGTGAGCACAGACGGGCACGCTGCGTGCAGGGACACCTGGCACCAAGGAGCAGGTTTGGGTGGTAGCTTCCCCTGCATGTAGCAAGCACTGCCAAGGCAAGCCAACCTTTCTGCAGGAGGTAGAAAGAGCCAGCCTTCCCTTTTTGACTGAAAACAACTATTTTTTTCTTTACTGAGTCTACATCCTTGGGTTTTTCTCTCATTTTTCCCTTGTGTTCCCATGATAACTTGACAAACAATAAACCTAAAATTTGTTTTTAACTCCAAACAGGAATTTAGTAATTGCCAGAGATAATGAAACACTAAAAGTTTGGAAAAAAGTAAACAGCAGTCACAGCAAAAGCGTGGTAAAAAAGTTGGCTCATCTAGTCTAAAATAGTAAAATTACCAAGTTCCAGAGCTGAATTATTCCCAGAAGTAGTACCGTGACTTCATTCAGGAAGCATTACTCAGTGGGATTATAGCTGGAACATTTTCAACCTTAAGGATTCATCTTCAGAAACATCATTCTTGGAGTGCAAAATATCCTGAACCTCCCAGTCCTAGAATAGTTTCTCTGTTAATAACTCACATTTCTGCATATCATGAACTTCAATTTGCTTGTGAGTCATTTTGCTGTTCAAGAACTGTGTAAAATACTAATTTTATGTCAGTAAGGGTTAAGAGTCCAAGGAATTAAGCTTTCACTGAAATGTGGAATTTCCCTACACACTCTTGAAAATCCTGTCTCCAATATAAAAATATTTCACTTTTTTTTTTACAGAAGAAAATTCCATGCAGTTATTTATGGCCTCCCTCTAAGATGTGATAACCTACATCCAGAGATACGAGCTAAGGTGGTCTCCTACCATGAAGTGGACTGTTCAGTGGGGTGAGAAAAAGAAGTTGTTTTTATTTATTTATAAAAAATAAAAATACCCAGAAAATTGACACTAATTGAAGCATGCAAAGCTATATGACATGAAGAGCTTTGGGGAGCTTTTTCCCTTGGTGCTTTAGACATGCTATGGAAATTTCTTGCCTAGTGGGATAAACTAATGGATTGACAAATACACAAACTCTGCCTAGTAGAAATTGCAGTAAAGGAATGTCTTAGTCCAGAGTGCACTGGAGAAAACACCATGTTCATAGTACCTTCACTTTCTTTCTACTACACAAGAAATCAAACTGAGCAAGAGTGTCCTTGATTCCACTCATAAATACTGTGTAGAAAAGGACTGACAGTCCTTTTATTTTTTTTTAAACTGATATGGGGGTGGTGGTCTTGAATAAATATTTTCATCTGGAAAAACATGTGGAGTAGTGTTCATTATACTAAATGTTTAACCTCATTTTAACTTAGGTTTTTTTCTTGAATGTCATTCTTCCATGATTGTGAAAGTGTGGTGCTTCCTTGGATGATCCCTTGGATGCCCACACGGAAATCCCATTGGAATTAGGTTAAAGTAATTTACTCTTATAAGAGAGCAAGTCAGGAAATTGGAATTATGCTGTAGTTTTCATTGCATTCCTCTCAAAAATGCTGTTGCTGCCTCTAGTGGTAGTTTTTTGTGCTGGACATCCAATGTAAGAATTATGAGTAATTGGAAAGCTTTTCTGTTTTTGTCATAAAACTGCATTTTAATGTTAGTAGCTCAGATCACTAATCTAAGCCTGGCTCCTTGTGTACCTGCATGCAAATGTGTAGTCAGCACTCCTAATATCATGTTACTGCTTCCAAGTGTACCCTTGACAGCTCACAGACAAGAATATCTCTTGAGGTGAAAGTAATTTAGTTATGTAGATCTCCCTATTATTTCAGTCCAAAAAGCTCAGCTTAAATAGAGACTATCAACTGAGTTGAAATGTTTCTGCAATATGCACTGAAGTGAGACCAACAAACCTATTTCGCTAAGGTGCCTTAAGTAGATTTGGATCTTTAGTTTTAGCTGTGCTATTACATTTCCTTGAAAGCTCCCTTGTCCATAAAAATAAAAAGTAAGAGGGGAGACACATTTTCTTGTGACTTAAAGGCATTTGGCTGTTGGTATTTGTGTCCTTCAGTTCAGGGAATAATGAATGGAAATATACATGCCTTGTAGAATGATCAGCATTTGCATTGCCATGTGCTTTCCTGCTTGTGTGCAGGTACAAGCTGTGTGCTAAACACTAAACTCAGGCTCAGATTCTTCTTCCAGATGCACATGTGCAACTTCCATAACAGTGGAGTGAAAGTACTGTACACGGATTAAATTCGAAAATAATATGACATTGCATCCATTTGCCTTGGATGACAATTTTAGTTTAAAGAAGTATCAATATACTGTAATTCAGTCCTTTAGCCCTTCACCATATTCATATTATGAATATAAGCATAACTTTCACACACACAGTATTAAACAAAGATTTTGTAGGAGGTGTGGAGTGGCTTGGTTTGGAAATTATGTGAATACTAGGCACATACATCTCGTGAATAAGCTGCTTACTGTTTCAGTTATTGTACTTCTGAACAATTCCTGTTGGCAACAGGGTATTGGCCATACTTTCACAGAATTTTGGGCAGAATCCATTCTGGATGCTAGCCCACATCCTGATTTTTATTTAATGGCTGCTTCAAAATGAGGATTTTTTTACATGTGATAGTTTAGCTCTTTATAAAAAGAATCACAGTTGAAAATACATTAGATTGCAGTAGGTATGCCACACTAAACACATCAGACAAAAAGGAGCTTATTTTGCTACCAAAATTATGGATATTAGCTAATTTACGCATATAAACCGTGAATATTTTATTTTGTATTCTGGAACAGGTATAACTCCATGATGCTGATTTCATCTTTCATCACCAGCAGAGGGAGCAGCAGTGTCTGAGCTGCACAAACCGTGGGGGCTTAATCCACTCCATCAACCAAACTCCCTCTGCAAACACCCTGAAACACCCTAGTGCTATCAGCAGGAACCGAGGAAAAATGTCTGACCCTTGAATACATTAAAATATTCGTATTTTCTTCAAAATAAACTCTTGTGTACCCCTTAATTAATTGAGTAGCATTACATTTACAGCTTTTGTATTTTTGTGAAAAAAAAAAAAAAAATACATGGCATACGAGTGGTATTTGGAAAGAGATCAGAGTCCTGACTACAGAGGTCATGACCATCACATCTCACAAGCCAAAATCATGCGTCAAAGATATTTAGTGAACTCTGTTTCTAATTTTGCAACTTAAACCACAGTTCTGTGGGAAGACACATTTCAAATATGAAAGCTATAGTTACTTGAAACCTAAGATTTTGAAAGATGTTGGAATGCGTTTCAAAATGGTCAGTTGTTGCAGTTTACTTTCAGACAGTGTTTAAAAGTGTCAGAATCATTGAATCACTCCACATTTCAGCATTTTCATTCAATCAATCTAGAAAAAAAAAAAAAAAGGAAATTCACAGCTGTTAAAAAACATATAAGAGAAGACAGAATTTAAGGCAGCATAGCCCATCTCCAAAGGTCTGTGTTTGGACACTTCTGCTGGTGGAAAGCAGTAGAGAGAGACCCTCTGTTACACAGCTCCTGAGGTCCTGATATGCCAGTGAATATGTTAGTTGGCTCTCTGACATTTTACCCATTTCAGTAACCATCTTCACTAAATATGAACACCTCTACTATTGCCACTTAAGCTTATTCTCCCATATTTTCTTACAACAGCAAAAGCATTTAATAACAAGGAATTTGAGAGTTAAGCCAATGTATTTGTCCCACCAACGTTACCCTAACAAAGACATTATAGAGTAGATGACAAGGCTGTGCACATGAACAGTCTTCCTTCAACCTTATCAGCACCTCTAATGGAAGATAATCTGACTACAAACCTGATGTGCTTGTAAACACAGCCAAGACAAACCCAGAAGCCCAGTTCCTGCCCAGGATCATGTCAGTTCAGCTCATCCCAAAACCAGCCATCTAAAACTGAAAGCCTAACTACCATCATCAGCCTGACTTTTATTGCATTATTTCTGATGAATGTAAAGAAGTGATAATATTGGGGGAAATGATAGTCATGGAGACTTCCATGTTACAGGCAGGGAAGAGATGAAGGGTTTTTCTGGTGGTCTTACAGGAAAAGAAGATCTCAGAGTTGCTCTGGGTCTCCATCACTGTGGTATCACTTGCCTGGCTGTAGGAGACAGTGCTAAGGAAGCACTGCTGCAGGTTACTCAGCCTGTCTAACCTGCTAAGGATCAGAATGCCTGGCAGGTGGGAGGTGGACACATGCTATTTGACATGTTCACAATGTTCTATAAGTAAATGATACTTAGTCACCAAAATTTCATTTATCCACTCTCAGTTTCCTGACATGTCACTGTCCCTCTGGAGTCTTTTCTTAGCTATTGGTGTCAAGAATATGAAAAAAATTAAATCTTCTTATCTTGGGAGGCTTTACAATAATGACACACCACTCTTCAGAATCCAGACCAGCATGGTCCTGCCAGTTACTTATTTGGTTGAGGGTTGGGCATTGACCATAGATTTTATAATACCTGCAAAGAAAGAAATTTCGTATCTTTCCTGACCAGAAGTATCTCTGATAAATGTCAGTGTTACTGTGTCCAACAGCTTATTCAGTGGACTATACTGCCATATGGGCTAAACAAAAGTCAAAAGGCTTTATTTTGTTAAACAAATATAATTTTAGCCATTTTGAAGAATGGACAGAGAAGGGATTACAAGTGTAACTGTATCATTTCTTCTGTTTATTGGACTTACAATACAGCAGTGCAGTTTGGTTTGCAGCATGTGACATTATTGATTTATTTGCATTCATATTAATAAATAATATTAAAATCACAGTAATTAATTTTTGTCATTGGATTCCTTGAAAGGGCATTTATAGTACACTTTCACTGTATATTTAACACAGTCTATTTTTTCAATTTTGTTATATGTGATTCCTCTTGAATTTTTTAATCATTTTTATAATTTGCCAAAATTGTCTACCATGTAGGAAAAGAACCAACAATTTCAGAATTCAGAAGGACCAGTGACACTATGAACAGTGATACTAATAATAAGTCAGTGATTGAAGTTCTGTATATCTCTTTCATAAATCTCTAGTCACTAGATGTTAATTAATTACATGGTATTTACTAATGTAGCTAAAATGGGTCTGAGTTGTTGGATCCATAACCTATTTTTGTCTGCATTCTGCAAAGGTGATAATTTATATTTAAAAAATACTGCTTTGCAATGTTGCTTTCTGATCACTGCGTGTGCCACTACTTAAATAGAAACATTTTTTGCCACTAGTACTGAATGGCTAAAGTTTGCACATGCTTGAAGTGTATGCATATTCATCAGCAACATGATTGCTTTCTTTCCTATAGCTTAATTTGCCCGAGCATACAGAAATCTGCTCCAATGTTTTCATTGAAGATGACAAATATGCAGTGATACTGGAGCCTGTCTGCCTTCGGTTGTGATCCATAAGTGTGCGTGCTGTTTAACAACCAATAAAATATGACAGGCATATACAATCCTGTCTGCGCAGGAAAGAAAATTTTATTGCTCAGGTTTTAGTCACACATGCCTTACATAAAGTTGTACAGTCAGATCAGTATTTTATTGTTACTTACCATAGGTGTTACACCCCCTAGGCATGAAAGAGCAAGCTCAAAAGCATTAACCTTATCTGCAGAAAAAGGAACTATTTCAAATAAGTTTATAGTTAATACAGTCTTTCTTTAGGAACAAAACAAAAAAACTGGAAACAAATCTACATATCTCATAGACTTCAGCCACAGAAAAAAGGAACCATCATTACAATCTTAGTTTTACCAGCTTCTTTCTTAAATACCATATCTCCTCTTACATGCTGAAATAATACAGTATGCACAACTATGGATCACCGACATCAATAAGTGCTATCTGTCATTTCCCCAGCCACTGTATCCCCCCAAAACTGCTGGTATTGGGGGTCTTGGCCTCACACAGAGAAAACTTTGCTAATCTTATAACAGAGTTGTGTGCATAAATTTATGCGTACATTTATCAGAATCACCAGGTATGTTGTTCAGGGGTAGATCAGTGGTGAACAGAGAGCTCAGCAGGACACATCTGCACTCTGTTCACACTTCTCGGGTTCCTTGTACAGCTCAGCAGGAGAGGGCAAAAGGAGAGGTGATGATTTTGAGGCACTTCTGCAGTTACGGAAGAATTCCAGAACAGATTCCTCTGTCTTGTTATTTCAGAATATACAGATTACATTTTCCTTAATACACATGTGAACCAGAATTTATTTTTACGACGTACTACCTGCATTTATCTCCACCAGTTGAAGAAGTATGCTAACAGCCTGCAAAGCATTACAAGGGCAGGATATGAACCTACACAGGATATGAATTTATAAATGTCAGAGGAGTGTCGTAGTAGCAACATGTAAATCAAAGTTCAGAAAGCCAGAAAATCTTACTTTAAGATCAGCTGATGCAAGGTAGCATCACAGTTATTTTTTGGAAAAACAAGTACTTTTATGGCACCAGACTAAGGGACTGAATGATCAGCAGGCAATGACCTGACAATGATTGATTCATGATAGAAGAAAGGGAGAGAAGGTCTCTGAAAGCCAACTAAGGAAGCTTGCCAGGTTTTCTGTTTCTTTGGGCACTTTATCTCTCAAGACAAACTGAAAAAAGGAAGAGCTACAATATCTTCATTTAAAATGTACTAGGTAGCTGTCTGAGATATTTTTAAGCAACATTAGCAGAAATAAAGGAGGATCAAAGAAATAGCATCAGGAATATTTAAGACATTTATCCTGGATAAAGTTGCTAATCTCAAACCTCAAATAAACTAATACAGAACTCACCCAAGCAAAATTTTAGTGCAAGTTCCTTAGAAAGAAAAAAAAATTGTGATTTTTTGCCTGCAATCACATATTCACACAGAAATAGTATATTTTTATATATAGCTAATGCTTTATGATTTTATGGCCGACTATAGAAGTCTGAGAATTACAGAACCATTGCCTGAAGAGTGAATGCTTGAATTTAGCCTTATTAGTTGTTAATATTTTTCCTGATTCTATTTTTTTTAATAAAGTGATTTCAGGTTTGTGAGCAGCTACCTATAATAAGAAACAATCCGTTTGAAACACTGGAGAGTGTAAGTAGAAGGTGTTAATTATAGCTAAATGCCCAATTCCCCTCCCCTCCTCTGGGCTAAACCCTACAGTTTTAGGCTGCTTTCATTTCAGTAACCATTTGATCTTTCCCAGGAGAGGATTTTGTACTATTTCTTTTAATCTTCTCTGCATGCAGTTCAAAACTGGCTTGCTGAACTCAATTTAAGTTAGTGTTTGTGTTTATGAGGAAAGGATCGCAGGGTCTACAACAAAACAAATAAAAATAATGTTTATAAATGTCAGTTAAAGAAAATTGTGTGAAATAAAGTTAGGTGCTTATGAGTGCATCTATACAAATTTTAGAATGATGCTGTTACTCCCTCTGCTCACTATGATCTGCAGGGAAAATATAATTTAGAAACCTTAGACATTTGGTAAGTACAATAAGCTTTAACTATGGTGCCTTTGCAACTAGTAAACAATTAAGGAAGTAATTTAAAAAATATTTTGAGAAACAAAGACATTGCTTCACTCTATACACATAAGGATCTTCAGTGACTATAAGTAATTAACCAGAGAGAACAAAGTTAAACAAACACATAAATCTTTGCAGGCTGGATATTCTATGCCGTAAATAATGCAACACCTCCATTGTCACCAGATAATGTGCACTGTGCTAAATTCCACTGAGCCACATTTTGGCACTAGCATCAGTGCCAAACAGACTTCTCTTGTAACTTTTACCTCTATGGATCAAGTCTCCAGAAATCAAAATGGCCCCACTGAATCAAACTAGACAGAATTTATGTTAAAGTAGAAGTAGGTCATGCAGTCAGTTCAAAAGTTGCAAAATGTGTTTACCCACCTCAAAATATTGCTCCATATCTCATTTTTTTGTTAGAATGTTTATAAATCCACAAGAATTGTTTTAATAAAATTCCAAAGAGACTTTCATTTCCCAACTTCCTGCTAGCACTGCGATAGCAAAACGTGCTGCTGGTGTTGGCCATAGCCATGTCCACAGTTGGGTTCAGACAAAGTGACAAATCAGCTATAAGATCCAAATGCACTCAGGAGAAGTTGCAGCAATATCCTAGTTATGCTTACAACAGAACAATAAACTCCCAGAAGTACTGAATAAATACTTTGCAAACAAAGGAAAAATCGAGATACAAGGAAACTATAAGAAAATAGGAATATAGAATAGAATATAGAATATAGAAAAAAAGAAGAAATGAGAAGTCTAGCACAATATGCACTGGTTAGGATCCCACAGAATAAGGATTTCCATGCATTAATATAACAAAAGCAGTTGATAACTTCATTTGGATTGCCTCTACCAGTCCAAATAAAATGCAGGAAAGCAAATTTATACTCAGGCCCCATTAAAACTGACTAATTTCAGAGTTGTTGAATTTAGGAGCATTATATCATATAACTTGAACTAGAAGTTAATGTACTGAGAGTTGAGTTTCACTAAGATGAAATATTAATTCATGTTTATTATGAATGTTGATTGTTTTAATGCCATGAATTTAGATACAGAAGATTAGATTTAATGGGTACTTTCCATATGTCATGAGTAATCCAGTTGCTCTTTTAACTGTAAGTTCTGCAAGATTTTTTTTTCTTACCTAAAAATTCAAGCAAATTATTTAAAATGAAACCATTTTTCCACCATGTGTAAAAACGTGTAAATGATAGAACTGGCAGTATGATGATTGTTTTACAGATAAGCATTTTCTTCATCATCTTCAAGGACATCCAGATTTATGATCTAATCACTCAGCCCTTTAACAGGATGCATTTGAGTTTGATTAAAAAAGAAAACAAACAGCAGTGCAGATTTATTAATGAAATCTGTGTGACCTTTTCACATGCGGAATGCTCTCAAAATAGCAACTTTAAAGCTGAGTACGGTCTCGTTAGCTGCTTTAGCTTTGCCCATCCTAGTGTACAGCATGTTTTTGGTGTGCTTTTTTAAATTGGCAAGTGCAAATTTTGGGAAACCATTTCCCCCTCCCCCTCCTTGAACTTTGATTGCTTAACCTACATCCTAATTCAAGTTGCTCATAAACCTTAGCCTTTGTTGTAGGTCCGACAGCTGTGTTATGTCAGTAGCAAGTAAAACCTTCACAAAGTTCCGGAATGCTGCAAGACATTTTATAGGTATGGCAATAAAAGGCAAATTGAATTTACAAAAATGCATTTGTCACTGATTAAAAACTTACAAAGTTAATTGGAAACACAGTGTAGGTGTTGCCACACAACTAGAGGTGTAATTGGTGGTTTTAATTCAGGTGGAGCACGGGGGAGAGTAGCTGTTCATGTAAGGCCAGCAACCTTTTTCATATTTCTTCTCCCTTGAAGAAACAGAGTGTTTTTACTGAAAGACTTGCATCAATGGTCAACAGCATTAAGATGTTAGTTGAGGAGTAGGGACCACTTCCATGCTCAGCTTTCAAGGCTGTATCAAAGTCAAATTTAAAAACAAGTACCAGTTAGTGCCCATTAGTAATTGCAGGGTCCTTTGGGAAAGTTTTCTAGGCCTTTTCTTGTTTTAGGTTGGCAAAGCTGACACAGCAAGTGAGAAGGGGAGAGGGAGGTAACCAACAGCCCTGGCAATCAGCACCCTCCCCCTGGAGCTGAGTGAATTATCTCCACATAATCCACTTAACCTTTGCCATTGTGGGACCTGGGAAGCTGAAGGTATTTTTAAACTTGAGTCTTTTAATTGCCAGTTTATAGTGCCACTAGTCCAGCTCAGCTGGAAGGAGGAGGATTGGAAAATAGTTCCATGAGGCAATAGCTTTTCACCTCGGCTAGGAGCCCTAATTATTATTGGTTTTGTGGCTCAAAGTCCTCTAAGACTGTGGGGACAGTGATCTACAGTGAATCCACAGGTGACGGAGTTTCTTTAACATATCACCACTTCTGGTTAACATGGCTAAAATATCAGAGATTCTAAACAACTTACAGTGTTCAACTTGGGTAACAAACATATTGTCATCAATTCTCAATATGCAGAAAAACCCAAGCTAACAAAAAATGTTGTGAAAACAGCTCTGAAACAATAAAGTTTAGTAATATGAGGAAGCACGTTTGCAATTTCAATTCTTGGCAATCTCCACTTGATACGAAATTTATTATTCTATTATTTATTTGATATTAAATTTCTTAAAATCCCACATAATCCCCTTATCAGAAAAAGATTCCTTGAACAAGTGCTGAAGGATGCTTCTGGGTAGTTTTCCAAAGACAAGCTATGGAATATTTAATTAGGAAGTAATTAGTTCAGTAGATTGCATTAGCCTGTGAGAGCCTTCTGCTATGTTTATATTCTTGGCTGCTTAAAATTTAAATACTGCTTGCCTATTTTATTGATGAATATTCCACTGTGCTGGACTGTGCGCATGCCCACATTTCAGGGATCGTCAAATCAAGGAAGGAACCATGTACCTTCACAGAGAGCCATGTTCTTCACAGAGACACCAAGAAATGGACACTGCACCTTGCCCTTGACCGCACCTTTTCCCTGAATTTTCAAAAAAGCCACAAAGAGTTAGGCATTCAGCTTCTTTGTACACCTGAATTTTAGAGTTACTGGATCATGTAGGTCCCTTCAAGATCTCTGGGTAAAAATGGGATATTGATTTCTTCTATTAAATTTTCAGTCCTATAGTTTTTACTCCTTATTCTCTTCACAATTTAAAGTTTCCCACCTGCTGGTAGAGACGAAGGGAACATGTGGATGTATTGCACTGCTGGGTGCACTCATACTTCACTGTGCAAGGATGTGGCAGACCTATAATGGGAGTTACTTTGCAGCAACACCAATAATCAGTGTCCATCATGCTTGTACTATATATACCAATCCAAAAAACCCCAATGGTGCACACTCCCAGAGCATTTCTGAAAGGGAATTACTAACTCAACCATCTCCTTTATTAACATTCTTTGGCGCATACTCAACCAATAGAAAACCTCCCTGTGTGATACTTTAGCATCATTACAGAAAGAGAATTATTCTTGGAAATTCACGTCAACACAGACTTGCTGTTTCTCACCACAGTCACTGTGTCATCTCCTTGATCTTTTATTAATGATAAGGAAGTGAACAGCAGTAGTCAGGACTCAGAAGCAACAGCAGGGATGATCCAAATATTCCATTCCCACTCCTGTTTCTAAAATTTAGCAATATATATGGGAAAGTCCCTATTAAATATTTTCACTTGCAATCTTTGAAAAGAAACACAGTCTAGAGTAGGAAAAACAAACTAACAAAGAACTATTTCTAATTCTAAATGTATATTTTTATCCAGGCCTACTGAGCAAGAAAGATACCTACTTTGTTTGGTATCCCTTCTCACCTTCACATATGTCATATCAGATGCTCGGCTTTTCAGAGAACTTAGCAAATTGAGAGAAAGAGAGAATGCTATGGAAGACTGTAGTCATGCCTGTGACTTAGCCAGGTCATCCACTGGGATAGTTCTGGGTTAGAATTTTGGCAGAGTTTTGTGAAAATTCATTTTTCTTGACCCATATACCAAGATGACCAAACATATGTTGTAAGAAGGAAGAAATGGGATTAAATAAAAGAGAAAGTTCGGCTTACTTTTCTTATTTTTCTGTTATTTCTGTAGTTAAGACTTTATTGGAATGATCAGGATTGACATAACATTTTGCAATGGAAGGGTAGGCAGAAAGAGGGGACTACTGTCTTTGATGCAAGACCAAAGGAGCAGTGTGTCAGCCATACCTCTCTTTCCACTGGACAGGTTCCAAATACGAAACAGATTTAAAAAAACCCTGTATTCATCTTGATATTGGGAGCACTCAAAAGTAGTTTAAGTATCTGCTCTGGTTTGGATGTTAACTTTTTTAGATGAGGGTTTAGAGAGGTTTTGTGAACAAATGGAAAAGCTTCTTTTGTTTCCAACTCAACCTAATTTTTTTTAACTTCCCCCTCCCTTTTTCTGTTTTTCTGTATGAAAACCTTGGAGGCACTCCCAGGTTGTACCATAAAGAGTTGAGATTTCTCCTCTGAGAAGATCCTTTTGTGTCTGGCTATGGCATAGTGAAACTGGCCATTACAGACAGACGAGTACCTTCCCCTGTTGAAGCCATGGAAGAGCCATGGAGCCACACCGTGGCAACCTTCTCTCCCAGCCCTCACATCCCAGACAGGCTGCCATGGCTCCAGCCATGACTGCTGGGGCACCTGGGTGCCTGTTGAGCCACCCAGGAATTAACAAAGGGCTTTGTACTGCTGCATAAATGAGGACTGGTAACTGATACTTAGGGGGTACAACTCTGTATTAAAACAAAAAAAAAATTACAGATTTCCTCACAAGTGTTACAGTCTCCACTCTGACCCTCTGTACTATCCCTAAAGCCTCTGACAGCCTCATGAATGGGAGATGTTTTTCTTAGCAGGAGTGGTAGGTAAAACAAGGTACAACCTGCATGGTAAAAGTTTTGCCACGGCCTTCAGCTTCTCATCTTTCCTGAGCAGCTGTGAGCATGTAAAATAGCTTACATTCATATTTCCTCTAGTAGAAATGGAATGGTCACAAAAATGGAGAGACAGAAAATGCTTCCAGAGCTTTACTGGCAGCTGCTGAATACAGGAGCTGATACCATCTAAAGTGATATTTTATATAGCCTGAGAAAAATTTCTTTTATGTATATGTTCTCCTTTAGCAGCTTAACTTCACTTGCAGCCGATGAGATGGATCTTTCACTGAGTCACAGTAAGAATCTGAAGATCTCAGTCATACTTTTCCCCACAGAGGAAAAACACCTCTCACTGTCAGCTGAAGGATTGTAACTCCAGATTAAAGTGAAAGAGCAGAAATGAAGCCTCTCTGAAGGAGCATGGTGCTTCCCTCCTTCCTGTAATCGGCTGCAGCTGACCGCACAGCAGACAGACAGCTCCTAAAATTGTACATGTGCATTATACCATAAACTAAATTGGAAGTTACGTATCCATATACCCACCACTTTCATCTCCACCATGTAGGTGCATATATTGCTGCCTCTCTGAGCAAAAATTTTTGACCTTGATGTAATTGAAAATACCAGGATGGTGGAGCACACTGTTGAACAATTTAGCCAATTTCATTCATTTATTTTCATGAATATGAGACATTATATTACTGCTATTAATTTAATAATATTATCCAAAGCTGGTAACATCCTTATCACTGTTGTCTGATCTCAAATTAGGGGAAAAAATAATCACCCATTTCTTACAAGAACTTTTATAGTAAAGTCAGGTCAGGTTGCCCAAAGAGACCTGCAAGGTCCCATGGACAGGACCTCATACGGTTTTGATTAACAAACCTGTCATGAACTGCCATCTTCTTTCTATTCCCACCACCCCTAGCATTATCACTACTCATATGCTTCTTCTGTGTTTGCAAATATATGTATGCCGTGCTTGCTCATTTACTTAGGATGAAATGTGAGAGAAATTGTTGAAACAGAAAATGTTCACAGTGTAATCAAGAAACAAAGTATTTTTTCCATCTCATGATATATTCTGTGTATCATACTTAGTTCTTAACTGGAAGATATTGTTGTAGGGGTGAAGAGAGATAGAAATTGTGATTACATTTCAACAACTTAGGGTGGATATAATATATTCACATATTGGTTTATTTTAATTTTCAGGAATGGTTGCTTTTTCATATAATATTTTCTAGTTATAAGGAGTAATAGAGAAGTGAAACAAAGGAAATAATGAAGAGCTGTGAATAATGCACCAATTATTAGAAGGACAGAAAACGATGCTTGGAAAGCAGGGGCTGTGAAGATTTGGCAGTCATTGCCAAAAAGCAGCTGGAAAAGATGTCATAGAATGACAAAGAAAGACCTAATGTCGTTCTTCAAGATGTAGATGGAAATACTGGGAGCAGTGTGGTAATAATAGTGATACATGTGACATCAAATCTATTTCTCAGGAAGGGTGTTTGGTGTGGGATGTACCCACCCTTAGGAAGTATGCTGACATATCAGAAAAACTCTGAGAAAGAAAAACCCTGAAAAGTGGGAACCTATATTTCTGCGGAGATTTGGAATAACCTCAGTCTATTTAGTTCATCCACAGTTAATTAAGAGATAACTTGATCACGGTCCATAATTATCTACAGATGAAGACATCTGATACCTATAAACAGACACAAGTATAGGAAGATATAATGATTGGAGAAAAGACAGTGAAGCATAAAGCAAGAATAAAGTGCAAAGGGTACTTAAACACTGGAACTATTTCCACATGGGAAATTCATCTTCATCTGAAGATTTTATATCAAGTTTAATGTCAGTCTGAAGAAGCAGGATATCTTGCCAAGAACTTAGAAGCTTGATGCATGGACCGTGAGGTGAATTTCTACTGCCTCTTTCATGCAGGCCGGGTAATAGCAGATGAATGCAGGGTTGATGAAGGATTAATAAGAACTTGTGATCATTGCTGGTAAATGTGAGGTCCTAGAGAATGAGTTTGTCTGCCTATTCATATAAAGGTAAAATAAGACATTTTGTAGATGTTTATTGGTTTGGCTGAATGAGCTGTTGCTCAGTTATATGTCACAAAACTTCATTTTTAATCACAAAACAAGGCATATATGATAATTGGTTTGCAATATCAGTGTGAAAGTCTATTAGCAGGAGCCAATTGTCCATAAGTACAGCATATTACCTAAATCACAAAAAAAATATTATCTGATTATATATATACTTTAGAATTCTTACATCATAGCTGGTTTTCTGGTTTAGCCAGATCCTCTTCAGTGTCTTCATCTGTAAAAACTGCTTCAGTATGCAGAGCTCCTAATAAATAGAAACAAAATGAGGAACATTCATTCTGGAAGGAAAGCACACATTATTAATGTAGTTTTATGTTGATTAGAGATCAGTTCTGCTGTAACTCTTTAATCTGACCAGAACAACAAGCTATATCCAGGACAAGGACATCAGAGGTCTAATCAGTATATTCAGTATTTTCTTTGAAAGTCCTTTCCAAATTATTCTTGACAGAGTTTGCTTTATGAAAACTAAAAAATACCAAGTTCATGGTTTTATGAAGCAACCCAATCTGAGATGTCTTCCTTGAGTGGCAGTAGTTTGCTTAGAGCTGATTTCTTCATATACTTCACACTCTTCAGCATGTTATTTTGCCCTTATTGAATTTCGCCTACCATTTTATTGCCTAGACAGTTATTATGACAGCTGCAGGCCATTTCTATTTATGGTTTTACATTTGACTATTCTCAATAATTGTATGTCTTCAAACTTTGTCCTTGGACAACATGCATCCTTTTCCCTGTTCAGTTGTTAATTGAAAAAAAGAGAGGAATAAAGGGAAATATCTGTATATATATGCAAAAATAGAAAAATGTACATTTAAACACTATTTCATCTGCTACTTTTCTTCTTTTAGTTTCCCTCAGATTTTGTCTAGTTTGTATTATAAAAATATCCAATCTGTGTGGAAAATTAGCGACACATTATGAATATTTCTTTAATCACAGATTCTGAGTACTGGTAATATTATTTCTAAGGTATATGCTATCTGACTTACAAATCTTACATTTTATTGGCTGTCTTATTTTGCTTTCTTTCATATTTCACATTTATGATATGTTCAGACATACCCCTGTTTTGTTAAGTAGGAATCTGTGTGGTCTTTGATATAAGGGATAATTTATTTGACAAGGAAATATGAGATGGTGCCTTGAATCTGCATTTAATTGATGGATTGAGAATTTTTAGCATTGCAACAAGACAGATTCTCATCCAATGTGTCATGGAAGGAGCGTTCTCTTAATCTGTTCTCCTGTGAATTAAAATACATGTATATGGATTTTGAGGAGTAATTTTTAAAGTTCTTTATTGAAGGTAGTTAGCATGGTTTTCATACATATCTGACATTCAAATACTAAAACTGATTGATGCTATTATGTGTTCATAAGGGTATTTTTATATCCATGAGAAGTGAGTGCTCCATTCTGACAAGTCTTCAGGAAACATCACTAACATTGCAAATGAAGACTACCCCTTGGTAGCACACTAAGGCTGGATATAAATATAACCTTTAACCAGCAATGCAAACCTAATTAAACTTTCTGCCATCTAAACATCAGTCAGCCCCATTAAAAAAATACTTAATAGATAATTGCAGTATTCCCCATGATTTTACATAGGGCTGTATAGCACCCCAAGAGATTTCATAGACTTCAGTAAAGTGTTGTATGCTCAAACTTGCCAGCTTATACAGTCTTCTGCTCATTGCTATTTCTGTTTATCATCTTCACAGCTCTTCCAGCTATCGCTTAAACTTATGGGATGCCCTCAATCTGAGATAATTTTCTTTTAACACTTATGTATTTATTAATGCCAATGCAGTGGCTGGTTACTGGTACTTCTTGAGACATTTTCATATGGACTATAAAGACAGGGGTTTGGTCATATTTTCTGACAGAGTTCTGCTTCTTAAATATTACAAAGCTGTTTTAGAGCCCTGGGGATGCTGGCAACTAACCAAGCCTCTGAACATCACGTTTTCAGTATGTTTGTCTATGTTTTCTCTTTGCATGGCTACCTCCAGCAAACTCTACTGCCCTCCTTCTACTTCACCCAGCCATGATTAACCAGGAAAACACTGCTGGCCTATGCAAACTATTGTTTTTTTACTGGTTCAGTATTTTGGCTGTTTGGAGAATTTTTGTGCTTGGTTTCACCCCTAATCCCAAGCACAATTTTACTGCTTTATAAAAGACCAAATTTTGTCTCCAGTGCTCTGACATAATTCTGAAGGCAAGCTAACAAACCCCCAAACAACAGAGATGGCATTCCTCAGACAGTGCTCCATGGAAATCATAGCAGAAAGCAGCTGGGGCCACATCAGTGGCACTGCAGAGTGGAGAACCACTACCAAGAGTCAACCTCAGAAGGCACTCACTCACTAGCTAAACATGAAAGTCAAAGGAAGAGGCAGATAATATTTATTTACCTACAAGACAAATGGCAAAAAACTATTCTAATATTCCTTAATAGAACAATGGCAATCTGTGTTACAATCAGTATCCAGACTGGACTTGTAAAAACTTCTTGAAAGGCAAATTTTGTATTTTTGTGACATTTTACAGAGCCTCTAGGGACTGGACTGGTAATCTAGAAAGCCTATCATTTGTTGTCTGAATAAGGACTGAAAAAAACAGACAGTATACTCAAAAATTAAAATTAAAATAAAGGTGAAGTATTATATTGCAATGGCCTGGTTCAATTGTAGCAATCTCTCTCTGGTTTTTACCTTGCCTGCAGATTCGTGCAATGAAATAATTGATATTTTTCATCATTATGTCATTATATCTTTCATGAGAGAACCACTCTCCTAGTTATCTTTATTCAGTGCTGTAAAAATAAAAAAAAAGAAAAAAAGCTAATGTCCCTTACTTCGTAACACAATGCCTTTTAAAAGCTTTCAGTTTAGAGCTAGTGTTAGGCCATGATGAATTGCTGAATGGTTGATTTCCTGACACTGTTTCTTACTAACCTTTCATGACAGCTTCTGGATTACTCTACCTGGTAATTTGCACTATAATAATGGCTACAGTGAGATGTCTCCTAACTATTTCCTTTATTTTTAACAAGATTCTTAACACCCTCTGTAGGTGACAAAATGCAGCTACAGACATGAAGTGTCCCCTCGAGGAAGGTTGTTCACAGATGCCACCAGTACTTTAGAAGTGCAACTGTTAAATGAAACAAAAACAAAGAATCGGATTTTCTAAACATCCAGTTCAAATAAAAATTTAATTAAAAGTTATGAAGGCATTTTATTGATTAACAATCTTAGTAATTAAATACTGTCGTTGAGATTTTTTTTTGTTGGATTTGTTCTTCCTTGGAGATCTCTAATTGTGGTATGGCTTTACATTTATTGATAACTCTTTTTGATGAATACAGATGCCACCTTTTATGGCAGTCGTTGACAGAGTAATCATATTGTGAGAAATACCAGGCTTATGTAGTAACAGGTGTTGCAGTTATACATGCTGATATCCACTGGGAAAATGTGTTTGCTGCTATCATGGGTACACAATAAATGGAAGGTGCAATAAAGCACAAGCTAACATTTTGAAAATCCTTACAACTCTAGGAACTTTATTGCAGATTAAAAGCACTTTGATCTCTGTCCAGTACTTAAATCTTAATTATCAGACTAATTGCACAGACTATGTTCATTTTCAGTGGTAATTCTTCTGTGAAATGCTGTGTGAAATGATGTGCTATGGAGGAAAAGGTTCTGCAGTTTTGCCCAGGGCCAATGCAATGCAACTGTTTGAAAGACTACAAAGCAAATCCAGAGTCATCAATGCCCAAGTGTGTAGACTCTGCCAAAAAGCCAGATGCTGCTATGGGAAGCATGATGTATCTTTTCTAGTTTGGCACCTGGGTCCTGCTATGAGCAGCCATGTCTGATGTCTGTCTGTAACTTCAGATTCTACTGGTGCCTTAATAACAGCTTTTTTTTTTTTTTTTGGTAATAGATAAAGATTCCCTTCTAATCCCTCTTCCCCACCATTCATCATTGAGATTGCTTCCAAAGCAAGACACACACAGAGTTCTAAAATGTGCTCTCCTCACTCACTCATGGTAGTGTGATACTTGTGCTCACTCCATGTACATTTTTCTCTTTCTCCTGATTACAGTGAAGGAACCTGGTCAAACCAGACTTCTTAGAGACAATCTTCTTCACTGAGATTGTTTTCTCTACCATTAGTTTGGGGTTAAGATGTAACTTTTTGTTTCTTGCCAGTAATGAGGGCAAATAACTATTAACCAGCTGCTCAAAAGACTTAAAAGTTGAAGAGGAAAATTTATCATATCCCATCCATATTTAAAGCAGCAAGAATACTCCCATAATTTTACTGGAATTAATATCTCACTTTCAAAGAAAAAAGTCCTTCTTTTTATGTGCCCCATTCTAGACATTAGGATAAAGCAGCATTGCCTCTATCTAAGAGTTCCTCCAGTGTGTTTCTTTTGATACTCTTATGAAGTTCATAGTGAGGGTGGCCCAACCACACTCTTTCCTGAATAAAAGCAGCATTGTATTTGCAATCAATAGAAGTGACTTGTGGCCTGTGATGGGAGTGTCTGGCTCCAGAATTATTAGCTGGTGCTAAGTGCTGACAATGCAATAGCCTCTTTACAAGAAATAAATACACTGAGGGATCTCCAAAAGCCTAATGCTATCCTGGGAAGCAAGTCTGTCGAGACTGCTTGTACGGAGTATGATGGGAAGAGAGACACACCCACACTTTCGTGAGACAAATGAAGAACCCAAATGGAAGCATCTCCTGTCACATATAGAATGAAAGGCTG
Organism: Erpornis zantholeuca; assembly: GCA_013400515.1. Classification (NCBI taxonomy): domain Eukaryota; kingdom Metazoa; phylum Chordata; class Aves; order Passeriformes; family Timaliidae; genus Erpornis; species Erpornis zantholeuca. The sequence goes on from VZTN01035202.1 coordinate 78,778, forward strand.
AAAAGCTCTGCATTAAATGTTACACATGTGCTATTCTAAGCACGTTAATCAACAGCATATTTGACTGAGATCAGAAAGTTTTGAGTGGGCCAGGGACTTGGACACAGGTTCTGAAAGTTACTGATTTTCATAAATTGGTGAATTTGAGGATTACCTTGCATTTAACTATAGTAATCTGATGATTTTTGGTAATTCCTTGTTTGGACTAAGACTGCTGATATTCATTGTTGTTTACATAGTCATAGCTAGCCAGTTTTTAGCTGTCTGCCAAAACTCAAGGGGAATTGTGATAGCTGGCATAGTCACTTAATATTTTGAAAAACAGGGACTGTATATGGGGGAGACCTGTCCCTTTTCACTGACTGCAGAGGAAGATGAGCCTGCCTACATTAAAGCAGGTATCTCTCTCCAAACTCCTTGCTCTCTCCCTCCCTTTGTATGCTAATTAATTTGAGTAGCTACACAGAGCCACATCCCAGGGAGTGACAACCCAGTCAGGGAGCCCATAGGTTTCTTTTGCTATTCACAGGGAGATCTAAAAGCAATAGTAAAACCATGACGTGGCACAGTGCTCGGAAGGCCATCACCCAGTCTGGAGTTTGAGTCATGCTGGACATTAGTGAGCTCCAGTTATGCAATTGGGATAAAAGAATCACGGATAGAAATGAGCACATCCATGTCACTGAGAGACAATCAAGGATAAAATTATGGATATGAAATGCTGCCAAAGCTACCTGCCACTGGAATTACCAAACCACAGGAGCAAAGAGATCTAGTATAGCCTCCAGCTATGCACATACAAATAAAGAACCAGAATGCCTGCAGTCAGGGAAACAGATGTTGTGCTGCCATCTTTTTCTTTTGATAAAGTCATAGAACACTGGGCTCCACACTATACAGTTCATTCAGTCTCACTAACACCACATGCAGGATGCACAGGAAGAGTGGGAACACAGGACAAAAGAATGCTACCAGAAATTCTGACAAAGCAAAGGCAGAAGATATTACATAATTATTTCCCTTAAAATCACAAAGACTATTGAAGCACATTCCTTATTGCTTCATTATGACCTTCCCCGGAAAATAGGTTTTTTCCCCGTGTATTTGATTGTGGTTTCACTTCCTCCCTTAGTCTGGGTCCTGAGGCAGTAAAAACTATTATACTCTTAAGCACAACGGAAAAGCCTTTCCTTACAGAAACATTTACCTGTTTGTGAATGACAAAAAGCAAACATTCTCAGCAGGTGCTGAGACCCACCACAAAAAACATTGCAGTGCTATTAAGAAAACTGGAATCTTCTTTTATACCTGCGTTCATCACAACACTGTCAATACCTGCTGCACCTGAGTGGTCTTGGAATGACCTACTGCAGTCTAATCCTCACCTCATCTATTCCATAGTTACCTGCAACTTCTGATAATGCACAGAAAACAAATTTATAAACAGAAAACAGCATCCAGTTTTGTTTTTCTTGTTTTCTGTTTGGTTTGTTGTGGGGGGATGGTGGTGACAGGTACAGAAGGCAGAGGTCTGTTAGAATAGCAGATCACCTAGGTAACACAACTCAAACTATTCTTTTCATTCCCATCATAGGCAGGGTGTGATCACTCAACTATTTGGTTCTGTGCAATCTTCCTTCTCTCTTACCTAGCTGACAACCATTTAACTGTTTTATTCACTCTGCAGCACTATCCTGGTAAAGCAGCTGGTATATTTTCAAGGCCCCAGTTCAATACGGTACTAAGACCATTCCTAACTTTCACCATGAGTATGAATCTACTAATAAAGCTTTCAACAAACCTAATAACATTACTGTACTGAGTCAAGACTAACATCTTGGGAATATCAACGCATTTCAAATGATAGCACAAGAACCCTAAATTCTTATGAGAACTTTAAAACCACCATGAAATATAGTTAAAGCTTATCAGTGCTTACTGTAACTGTAAAACTGAGTAAGGAAATTAAAATGAGTGGGGAGGTTCTTATGTGGAAGTAATTACTGAAATCATGCCCACAAATATGCTTAAGCTCCACATTTAAAATAGGGCATATTGATTAGCAATTGTTCAATATTTATCTATTGAAGCTGAAAAAATACCTTAACTCCACGTTGCAATAGATGATAATCAGACATTTTCATCTGGATGCTCCCACGCTGAGAGCTCCTGGACAAACAGGAGCTATTGTCCCTGACTGAATTCCGACTGCCAGTTTTATATGGTTGGGACGTGGCTTTCTCATCTGCACCAGAGCAGACGTAGCAGCCTATCATGTTCCTGTTGCTGCCAGCTCTTTGCTAATTTGTACAATGATAAGCACCTATTTCCATTGCTCCTGGTAATCTTGTCATTTCCATGATGTCATCAGCACAAGTCAAAAGAGAAAAGGTCAGTGGTACAATGATGAACCGTATATAAAATGAGCCATTAAAAAAAGAAAAATGGCTAGACATTTAAAGGCCCAAGCTTGCCACAGCACAGTAATAGCTCTCCTGACCATCTCAGAATATATTTCTTATCTTATTCCCATCATAAGCAAAAAAATTCCCTCCGCACTGCATTTTCCCAGAGTGGTGCTTTGTTTACTGCACAAGGGAGCACAGTTATCCCCAGGGAGACCATTCTGGATGAATGTACTTTTAATAACAGCCCCTATGTATACTTACTGATTTTTTTGACCATCCACATTCTACCTTTTATTTTCTGTAGTGTCTATACTACAGAAGTACATACTTAAATGTGGCATATAGATTTTTACTCCCTTTATGTAAAGAAAGTAACTGAAAGCAGTGTAACAAAACCTTTGTGCACCAGAAAAGAAACAGGAAATAAAGTCAAAATTCAGACAAAAACCAATGTTATAAAAAACTTTTGAATCAAGTGACTGTGTTTATACATAGTGGGGGGAATAGAGAAGGGAGGGAGAAAAATAGAGAGAAAAGGAGCCACGCTGAGAGACTGCCACCAGGTAGCTCAAGCTGTGTTGCTGCTCAGCCTGCAGTCAGACCCCATGAGAGGCACTAGGCAAGGAGCCCTCTGTTGCTCTTGTGTTACTGTTATTAGAGAAAGCAAAGCTGGAGAAAAAATGATGCCATTTCAGAAGGTAGCAGCTACAAGATTTTGGCTAAATGTGGAGATTGAAGCTAGATGAGCTGAAATGTTACTGTGTCCTTGGCTGCAGGGACAAGATCCAGCAGGTCACCAACATCATGTGCAGAACAAGGGAAATGCCTCTTTGTCGGAGCTTACACATTGTTAGGAACACAGTGCTCCAAAAATTTCTAATATTTCTGGCTATTTTGAATATTTCCTTGTCCTTCTCTCCAGCCTCTCACTTTAGAATTATGATTCATGTTCATTCAGTTAACTTCAGAGCACATCAGCCTGCTCCACTTAGCCTGCAGCTCTTTCGAAACTGACAGAATCAGCAGGATTTGGTATGCATACACAAGCATATTATCTGCATTTTACAGTCACAGTACTTTGTGGAATTCCATCACTTTTGCTTATAAAACTAGTGATGAGATAAGAAGAATATGAGATTTAATTGTTGTCGAGTAAATATTTCAGTCACCAATTCATTGCTGCATTTCTATGAGATGCTGTTGCTGAAGCCAGGAAGTGAAAGAGTGGAAAGCACAGTGCTGCTCCAAGCCAGAAGCGAGGGATGATCAGCAATATGCTGTGGCTAAGAGTGAACAGACGCTTGCCCTCATGGCTAATGCTGGCACAGTAAGGCAGCAGATAGTACTGTTTGAATTAGAAATTCTACTGCTTTCCTTGTTTATTAGTCATCTTTGACCACAAGTGAACACTGAGGTGATCAAAGGCACAGATTACACAGATAAAGTGCACTAAATTATTCAGCTAGGTAAAGACTAGGGAAGGCTGTGAGCTTGAGAGGAACTTAACTAAGCCAAATACAAAATGTGCTACAGCTTTTGAAATCCACTGCTGACCCAGGGGAAGTAATACATGCAAGAAAGGACACCCCAGGCTTCTCATCTTTTAACTCCAGTTGCTTTGGAGAAGGGCTTGTGTCACCTTGATTTTTCAACCTTCTGATGTTTACATTTCATATAATAGAGTTTCTCACGCTTTCATGTAAACAAAGCAATGTTTCTCTAACTGTTCCTTTTGTTTTTCATTCCTCTCCTGAAGAAGAGACAATTGATAGACTTCCAGTTTGACCAGTGTGGTTGGAGAGGAGGCAACCTCATCCTCCAATCCATGGTCATTGTAAAACATCTATATATATCAAAGTAAAATTAAACCGTGTGCTTTTTTCTGCTTAAAAAAATTCACTCTGTGTGTGTTGTTCATTTCGTGTCTTATAACAACAGGCTTGGGCATTGTCTGGGTGAATGCATTACTGACAAGCTGACTCTGTGTGAGAAAAGCTAAGGGGCTTCCTCCACTTGGGCTTTTTAAACTGCGTTACTCTGAAACTCTAAGTTTTGGTATCTCCTACAACCTGGGTATTGGTAAATGCAGCAACCAGTTCCTTTCAGGAGTGCAGTCCCTATATTCTTCAAGTTAAATATAGCCAGTTTCATACCACCATTTGTATTGCACTTCTGGAATTTATTGGTTTGTTTTTGAAATGTGGGGAAGCCATGTGATTTTTATGAAGCCTACACCACCAGTCTATTTGTATTGTATTTTTAGAGACATTGTATTGATTGAAAGGGAACTGGCTAACCTGAGATGTAAACAATGACTGGCATTTGCCTTAACCTGTGTGGTTAATATCACTGATTTGTCATGCTGAGCGATGTGAGAAGAGGAACGATTGGTTGCTGATTATTGAACAGCTCAACACAGGGCACATTTGGCACCTCAGATGAGAGGCTATTCTAATGAGTAGCACTGCTTCCAATTACTTAAGGGCCAGTGCCTCCTCTACAAGAGATTTTGTACATCTTCAAGGTGTTCCACTAAATTATAGCTCAATAACAGATTGCAAATAAGATGGTTAGATTTGAGGCCCCATGCATATATATTCTTTTAACATCATCTCACATGCACCTGCCTGCTAATGGAGCCTTTCATTCTCTGGCAATGACTAACTAACATAACATGAAGCAGTCAACCTAAGAAATGTTTTGTTCTTTGTATAGGTTGACTGACTTGTGAAGTTGAAACATCCCCTTGTACTTTTTTATTTTCTTATTGGATTCAGGAATGAAAATTTTATCAGCCTTGAAACATGTTAGAAGAAACAAGGCTGGAAACAGACATCTCTGGTCATGTATGGCCCATTATAATGACACTGTTTACTTTCAGATCAAAGCTGTAGGCATTAGAGAGCCAGCAAAATATTACATCCCTGATTGTATCTCAGTATTGAGTGTTGTAGTCGTAAATATCTGTACTTCAGTATCAGACAAAATTTCCATTTTATTTTTTTTTTGATTCTGAAATTAATTTTTTCTTTTTCCAATAGCATAAACAATATCCATGCTCAAACTATCTGTAAACATGTCTTAAACCAAAAAAATACTCCAGCCAGACCCAGACCAGCTACTTGACTCACTCCCTCTGCATAGTGCATATATGTGGGTTGTGATCTTGGAATGCAAACACACAGTCCAAAAAGCTGGGATTAATACTGTTACCCTCAAATATTTTCAGTTGCTGCTGCTGAGGAATTATTTTAACTGGCAATTAACAACTAGCTAACACATTTCCATTTCAAATATGATTAAGTGATTTAAAGCTAAACCCAAGTTAATCCAGGCTTTCTAGAGCATCAAGCCTGCTCATATGAACGTGGGACCTTCGGTGGCAACAACCTTCACTGTGTGCACAGGTAACAAGAGAATGTTTTCCATTTTCCTACTCGTTCTGTTGGGTCAAATCAGTTGCTTATTGTAGTTGCCATGGGACATGTTAGTAATGTTAAAGAAACAAAATCACATAATAGTGTATTTGTGACAGAAAATATTACTGAAAAATATGAATGATTAACTTTATATTAATGTGGGGACACATACCTCTTCTAATAATAGGACCATGAATTTTGTTTGAAATATATCTTTAGAGTTCTAACTATTTATTTAAATCTGAGTCTAACAGAATCAGTGTACTTGTCTGAGAGACTTCAGAAGTTCCTTTCTTTGTATTTTTATTGCACTATCTAGAAAGTCGTAACAATAACAAAAAAAAATCTTCATTCAATTTATGATTTAATTTGTGGTCTACATTATTTACACTTAAAAGATTCTTTATAGGATCTGCCTGTAAACTGGATACTAAAGAAATGTGAGCTTTTGTGAGCCTGATGGCTCTCGATAGGTTTCCAGTTGTAGTACATATTTGCTTTCATTTTTTTGCAGGTTACCACATAGCATGCCCTTTAGCACATGTGTCCAGAACAGAAATAACACTGAAGTACCTCGAATTTCATGGTCACAGAGCTTGTCTGACAGAAACCTCACTGCAAATGCAAGGTATCTTTAGGTACACTAGCACCATAATTTATGGGTATTAAAATTAATAATTTTCTTCTTGTTTTCCTCTAGATATGTAGGATATTAAAGTCTTCTAAAAAAAATTATTACAAAACATGTAATAATATGTTTGGGGTTCTGCAGTTGAAGCACCTTTATATTTTTTTCCTGATGAAATATTTGCTGTTTTCAATCACCTGGGGGACATTATCTTGATGAAGCCACTGAAATATGCTCCATCAGTCTCAAAGGGTTTTCCCAGCCTACTTTTCACCCTCTTCTTGCCAATTAAGCTGCCACATTATGTATGATAGCAAGGGTCACTTGTTTTTTCCAAGTGTTATTCTGAATTGGTAAAGATGACAGCAGCATACCCGTCTAGTGAATAATTAGAGTGTCTTAAACTCCCAAATCCCCACCTTGCACTGCCACATACTAACTATTTTTAACCTCAGCTCCTGTCTTGTAGCAGGCTACATGCATTTTTGCCAGAAAAACTTACTGTGATACTCTGTGCTGCACACCTATATTTTATACTAAAGACCTACCAGATAAAATAACTAGAGAGATGATGTTGAAAAATAGGAAACATTTGAAGTAAAAAAATATGCAACGCAGGACTTGCCTCCACAGGGTAAGGCAACATTGCTCTAGGACCTCATAGCATTATTTACACTGTATCTCGTAAGTATCGGTAGGTGTATCTCGTAAGTATCGGTAGGCGACCCTTCAGGTTTTGAATTTGCATCCATCAGTTTAAACATGGTAAAAAGGCAATTCTTCTCAATGCTTTAAAACCTTGAAGTGCTATTCTAATAATCCTAAATCAATAGTCGCCACTGTGCTCAGAGTTTTATACCCAATGGCAATTATCTATTATTTTTTCAAATAACCATCTCAGAATTTCTGCAGAGCAGCTTTGCCACTGCACAACCTCAGGACAAACTGGAAGCAAAGGACAGCACAGGTTAGTATGTTTCCTGTGGTGAAAGACCTTTATGAGCCTAAACCAGCCTTTCCAAAAGGGAGACCAATATCTTAAATGTTCAGGCTTAATCCACTGCCCAAGACATTTAACAAAGAGGCTTAAAGGAAGAATTCCTGACACTGGGTGAAGTTTTTAGTGAAAAAGCAGAGATGCTTCAGCTCAGCTAGCTTTCCTCACATAGCCATTAACAGTGATCACTAAAAACAAAGGAGAAAATGGTACAGTAACAAAGGGAGGAGAAGTAACCTTCCTCCCTCTTTCACCTCATTTTTCAAGTTAAGGCAATGATGCATCCTGTGACCAAACTCCTTAACTGATCTCTAATTCCATACAGAGTCTAGAGAACTAGATTTGCAATGTAGATCAAACATTTAAAACCAAGACTAGACACCAGGCTTTCAATCATCTTTTTCTTTTAAAATGTAGCCACACAAGTATAACTTCTCCAAACCTCACTCTCTTCTTTGTTACGCTCTCTTCCTGAATCTCAGTTAAAGGTAAGTTGTTCTGGAACTGTTAATTATTCTTGGTTTACCCAGCTCTGACATAATAAGATCCCTTCTACTGAGAGGATCACTGGACTCTTACCTCAAATACAAGTAAATATTCATAATTTATAGGAGTTGTTCCTCTGAAATGGGTGCAGTCTGTGATTTGTTAACTGAGAGTCAGGCAACATGTACTCCACTTTTCTTATGCCTTGGCTCACCATGACCTTTCAGCTACAAGAAATCACCTTCTTCTCAACTCTACTGGAAACAAGGTTGTTTGTTACTTGCAAGAGTGGCTGGAAGTGGAAAGCAGATGGCTGATTTCACAAACAGAGACATTCTGGGCAGTTGACAGCAGAATTACATCTTACACCATGGTCTATATCTGTTTCAAGCCATTGAGGGTTGCATTGACACACCCAGCCCCAAATACGTAGGTGAAAAAATCCTCCCAACATTTAGGGGATAGCATACCATATATTTTAGTGAGTTTTCCCTTTCCCCTAGTACATGAAAATTTTTCAATTCAGCATCCTTTCAAGAAGAAAATTTCAGCACTGCTTTCTGTGTGTGAGTTTGCCTTCTCTGGATAGGATTTCAGCTGGAAATTCTGGCTTTTTTTCTCTCCCTTTTGCTTAATGCAATTTGAAAAATACATGTGGCAACAATACTAAAACAGAGTGCAGCCCAAAAAATCCCCAAACCCAACAAACCCACATCAATGTTCATATGCTGGGTCTTTAAGATATTCTGAAATGGCATAGCAAGGGCAGCAGCAAGCAGGTAAGTTGGATATAATGTTTATTTTAGAGTTAGTGATAAATCACTGTGAGATAATAATGGGAGCATATGTCTCCAACAGCTTTTCAGAGAAGGTGTTCTATTCTAAACATAAACTAGTGGACTAAAGAGATAGTGAAGATTTATTTCCTCTTTCTTGGCAGAAATAGATTTATTTCCTTAGCATATTAATGATGATACATTAAAAATGTTTACAAAATACCATCACTTGAAATTATGAAATGAAAGTAATTAGATTGCCTACAAGCCCTTAGGGCTGCGAGGACCAGCTCAAGCATTAGTGAGACAGATTGCAAGCCAGGATTCAAGTTGTTTCCCTCATGCTGAGGAGAAATGGAAACAGTAGCGGAACTGAGAGCTGTACCACCTCATGAAGTGTAAGTCTGGAATATGGCAGTGAAGCAAATGTCCAGCAAAAGCTAGCACCAACCTGAAAACCCACCCAGACAAGCAGCACTGGTAACTTGCATCCCTGACCAAGGTTATCCTGGAGAACATTCACTATCATCTATTTGCTTAACAGTACACTTTGGACTTTGATAGTTAGACTGAAAATGCCTTTCTTTGGGTAAAACAAGAATAAAATAGGATGCAGACCTAAAAGGGATCTTGGCCTGAAAAATATGTTTTCCCAGTGAGTGTCATCATCCTCTTGGCATACAGCTGTCCTGAGGACAGAACCAAGCTCTTCCAGCAAAGTCATGTGACTGGAGTAAAAAGGATCTGTGTTTATAGATTCTGGAGTCACCACTCTCCTGTGGCTCCTCTGGGTGCTTATTGGGTCAGTGTCTGACCCAGCTTCTTTACAGGCTGGTGGTTTCTTGGCTGACTGGTTCCCTCAAAGTCACTTGCTTGTGTGCTAGAATGTAATGTGGGATCCTGTATCCACCACTTTTCAGACACGAGTGCTTGTGAACCTTGGCTGTAAACAGTGGAAACAGCTAAGTGTTCCAGGCACCAAGGAATGGAAGGTGGAAAGAAATTCAGGAGATGAGACAGGAATGGGGATGAATGTTTTCAAGGAAAGGATTTAACTATTAAGACCTTATTAACAACTAAACTTCATAATCTACTTTTATTTCCCTCCAGCTTCCACCCAGAATATTTGGAGAATATAATTTCAGAGAAAAGCTATGAAATATTGTTTGAATTTATCTTAAAATGAAGAAAATAAATTTAAGCTTGTACTTATGTATGTATTTGTACTCTAAGACATCTCGAATTGCATGGTAGAAAACATTCAGAGGATCTCTCATTCACTGCAGTCTCAATACAATTTTCTAAACATGTGTTGGGGAGTATGGTCTCACAATTAAGACAGTTGCCTATGGCATAGTCCATCTCAGTTTGATGGTTATCTCAGCAACAGTGCAAGTGTTGAAGAACTTATTGAAGAAAAAATTTTCCACAAGAAAGCACTAACTGCTGATCACAATTTCTCTTTTGTTTTCCCCCCACCCATCCAAAAAAAAAGTGTTTGCATATTTCAAATACATTAAACATACAAGCATTTGGAGTCAAAAGATCTGTAAAAGGAAGGGTAAGATGTACCATAAACAGGAAACCCCAAATTTAAAACTGAGGTTGTTTTGGGGTTTCTTTGCTATGTACTCCTCTCAGTAAGTAATTTTCTTTTCTTTGTATTCTTCATCTATAAATTGATGAAAATAAACCTTATGAACCTGTGCTTCAGAG
>VZTN01035203.1:0-83356 GCA_013400515.1 Erpornis zantholeuca
TTTTCTGATCTAGACCTGCTTTGATGACAGTAGAAGATGAAGGATATGAAATTTATGTTCATGTGGTGTCTGAGTTGATGGAAAAAATCTTCCTCAATATTCCTGCAGACTGGCTGAAGAGATTAGTAGGTACTGTTTAATGGATTACTTGTGGTAGAAACGGGCAGCAAAGTTCACAATGGAAGCAAAATTTTTAATCATTGACAGTTTAAAACAACCCTAAACCAGCATCAAAGGATATTTCAGTGGCTGTCTGACAAACTCAGACTTTCAGAGGAGAGGTTGTAAACAGGAGGTGAGATGATGTGAATGCCTATTATTGTAGTTATATACCTAAATATTCAATAAATGAATGGATCCCTTATGTGCAAAACAGAACCTCTTAGGAGCTTTTAGAACTAGCTGGCATGTTTTGGTGATGTGGGACACTGAGCTATGTTTCAGACAAGCTTCACTTGATACATCCTGCTTGACTTGAGAGGTGTTTTATGTGATTCACAGGTGTTAACAGTTTAATGAGAAATGGGCTCAGCTCATTGTTTTAAAAAAGTAATCAAAAATAAAAGCTAATTTTCTATTCAGATGTTGAACTTCACTTCTGGTAATCCAATGGAGTTTGCATGGAGGAGGAACTTGAATGTTAGGTGCTATTGTGAAAATCAAGTGTAAATTGAATTGTTCCGTGTTTTGCAGTGCCCTCTTCAGATATAACCTACAGCACAATAGTAGCAGATCTGTGTCATTCACTGCTGGCAGATACAGAAGCATCCTATTTGTTGGAAATCAGAAGCCACTTTGTGCTAGATGAGAACAGCTATCCTTTGCAGAAGGATTTCCATCTGCTAAATTTTCATCCTAATCTGTGACCTGTGCACTAACTGACTAACAAAGACCATAAGGACACATGGATGGGAAGCAGAAGAAAAATGACTTAGCTGAAGGAAGCAAATCTCTTGAAAACATGATAATAAAGGATTTTGGCTTTAACTTATGAAAAAAGCAAAACTGTCAAAAAGACTGGTATGGAATATCTGCTAATATATATACTGCTAGAGTAATACTGATGAATTTTCATAAAGTATATTTTTATATGTGTATTTTTATGTTAATAATTATGTTAATAAACTCCAACAATTTCCTCAGTATCTGTTTTCCTTTTTCTCCTCAGAAAAGCTCACTGCTATTAAGAGACTGAATTTTCCTCAGACCTGGCAGATTAGAGGAAGACAAACAGAATTCAATAATATTTAGTTACACGATTTTTGTTTGTTTTATCCCATATGCTATCTGGAGCTCGGTCTCTTTGTTTTACTGTTGTGGTTGCTTTCCTTCTTTTACCAGCAGAAATTTTTGCCATTTACCCTCAGCACTTTGCTGCTGCTCTTTTCTCTTGTAAAACAGAACTGTCTTGTAATCATTCTACCCTCCTTCAGCCTGAGGTAAGTCTCAAGCACAAGATCAGATGGATGTTGTATAAAAGGCAGTAGGGAAAAAAGTTGCTCATTATGTGACAGTTAAAAACACTGTAGTAGAACTCCTTATTTGATCATGTTCCTTGCTTTGAAATGGTTCTTGCTCAGGAAGAGTCAAAAAGGTCCTTACTTCACTTGGCTGACTGTGAGTACTAGTACATTGTAAGTGCATTAGAATATGTTCCTTCACAATTTAGCTGAAGTTTTTGAACACAAGCTGGAAGTATTGCTACTTGAATGTATAAGAAGAAAAGAAGACCATACTGTACATCAGGTCAGACAGGTGACTTCCCACTTCAGAGGTATTTGTTAATAGACTCTGTACATTATAGGCGTCTTCCTGCACAAGCTCATAAACCAACAGTCTGAAACACTACTGACAGCTTACTTTTAACATCTTTATTGCATGATATAAATAATAAAGGACAAAATTTATTTGGTAAAATTATTTTATTCTAGCAATACGTAAACTATATGATAACCATGTAGTTTTTCGTCCCAGAACAAACATGGTAACTTCGCTTATCAGATGGTTTGCAGTAGTTTTGTGGGACTGAAATTTGAATACAGCTCTTTGGGGTTGAGGGTGCTAGTATTACTCCTTTAGCAAAGATATAATGAGGGTTGAGCACTTTGTAAAATTCAGTTTAATGTAATGAGTTTAGGCTCATCTTGTATCCAGTGGTGCAATAAGCAAAACAGACTTGAGGGTATCATATAACATATCAGATGATCGGTCAGGGAAGTCTGTTATCTTACAATTCCTCTGTGGATTCTTCTCATTCATAACATTTCCTTTAGGTAATAATATTATCAAAATGGAAAGTGGTTTCATCTCCCAAGAGAAGCCTAATTTTTTAAAGATATTGAATTAATTAATATTGTGTCCTGTTTGAAAGGAAGTTGGTTTGATTTCAGCTGTAGAGGTTATGGTCCTCTTGGAACACAATTGTGCAAAATGTTTTGCTGCAGTAGTCTGTGTGTCTGGTTTATGATTGTACAGTGTGAAGGGTACAGAGCTCAGGTCCCCAGTGAACAATCAAGAAGAGAAGAATGTCCTATTTTATTTTGATTAAGAATAATTACTCCAAACTATTTTATGGAGCAGTAATTTACTTAATGAAGAAGGCTCTACTACTAAAGCAGACACATGGCCAGGGGGCTTAAGCTAATCAGATTTTCAGTGTAAGAATGGTCATACTAGGTCAAGCCCAAGGCTCTTGAAATCAATTCTCTGTCTCCAGCAGAGATATGTTTAGAGAGAAATACATAAGGAGGGGACAGGTCCTCCTCTTACTGTCTTAGAGTATTACAGTACTCCAGTACTATAATAGCCTCCAGCCACTCGTGACTCCTTGACTTCTCTGCTTGTTCCTTAGTGTCAACACAAAGTGCTGCTGTTGGGGTCAGCTGAAAACACTGAACTGAGTTACTGCAGGAAATACGCTGTGCTGAGGGATGTGAGCAGCTGCTTCTAGGTGTGTGACCAATAAACAGTTCCTTCACCCTTCCTGGTCAAAAGAGGCTTTAAATATAATGCTGCTATTTTAAATAAGTTCTACGTGTATTAGTCTGTCAGTATCTTTTGGGCTTTTTCTGTTTTGGCATGCTCACTGGGCTTCTCTCCCCTTCGATGAAGCCACTGTGGTGATGTGGTGCAGTGGACAGATAGGCCTGGTGTCATCACTGGCAATTCTTTGGTCATTCTGGGCTCTATTTATATGATGTGTGATCATTTGTGCCCAGAACTCATGAGCAGGAAGTGGAATTTACTAGTCAAAATAACTTAATACTGTGAGATCATGTTTGGATTCCTGTTTTGTTTACTGTGCTGTGTGTTAATTTAATTGAACATTTTGAAAAGAGGAAAGAGAGAGTTCCAGCCTACCAGGGACCAAATATTTTATTTGTGTTTGGTCAAGGAAATAATTTATTTTATTCTTTTCTATTTGGGGTACAAAATCTTAGCAAATATTTTTGTATCCTTTAGATGAGAAAGATAGTAAGAGCTTTTGCATGTTAAGGTTGGTGGTTTCTCAGTGCTGCTCATGTGCTGTGGCAGAGAGCATGCCATCGTTTAACCAGCTCCTTGGGCTTGCTGATCATCTCATTCCAGTGTTCCAGTTCTTTGCCACGTGTGTACATGAAAGGCCCAACTACTACTCGTCCCAGCAGCAGCGTTTCTGGGAAAAAAAGAAAGCAGTTAGTGTTGAATACCTGTGATGCTTCTCTGAGATCCTTGCCTAAATTAAAATACCAACCTGTATTTCTCCAAGTAATGTCTATTTTCTGAAGGTTATTTTTAAACCAAAATATTCATCAAGGAAATAAGTCTGGATTTCGGGTTCTGTAGCTTCTACCTGCTACAGTTCAGCATTAAAAGGTACTGCAGTAAGTGGGTGTTTAGTCAATGCAGGCCTGTCCTTTTGCCTGCAGTTAAATATGTTCGAGGCACAAATATCTGTATCTGCCCTGCCCCTTTATGTCAGGTTTACTGTGGAAGTGTGCCCTAATTTTGGGCATCAGCAACCTCAGTAGGATTCATACGATGCTGTGACTTGGGAAAAAATGAATGCAGTTACTGAGACAGCTGGGAACTGTAATATGTGTGTTGCCACTGGCCCCCCTCTGCCAAGGAGCAGATTGTTTATTCATGCCTGGACTTTTCAGCTATGAATGGAGAAAATTATTGAAATCATATTGCACTGCAGGGAAGATGTTTTTCTTGTGAGCAGTGGAAATATTGAATTCTGATTTGCTTCTCTAAGCAGAACTTAATGGATGCTCTAACAATTAGTAAGAGGTGGCCTCAAGTATTGGCTTTTCTGCCAGGGAATGGGGATGTTTGCTAATCTCTCTTTTTTCTTTCTCACTGCTTGAACTGCTGAGAGAATTAAAATTCCTATTCTTCTTTCTAAGTTGCTTAGAAAGAGTGAGTGGCTGCAAAATTTTGGAGGTTGTGTGTTAGACACACAAGCGTTCACATAAGCTTGTCTTAATAGGATACTGGAATGAAACAAAAGCACAGCACCTTGTACTGACACTGACTATCTACAGTGATCTTACTCACATCTTCCATGAAATTTATCTTTAGCCTCTGAAAGAGATACATATGCTTCACTACAAATACGTTGTTCTGCTTTTAATGAGGTAGCTTTTGAAATACCCCAGAATGCTTATTGCTGAAAAGGAATTAGTTCCTCTCAGGTTTAAACATGTTTCAAATATGTAAGAGATTTGATACCTTGACTGTAATGATTTATATAACTTACTTTCTCCTTTGTTACTCTGGAGCACAGATAGACTCAGGCTTGCTGTATCCATCTCTGTCTGGTCTGCCTTGAAACTGAAGGTTTCGTTGTACACAGGGTTGGGGGTTCCCAGAAGAGCTGCTGTCTTTTTACTTTTGATGAATTTATTATGGTTCATCAGTGAGACTTTGACATACACACCTTGGAGAAAAGAAATTCAAGAAGAAAATACGTCTTCAAGAAGCAGTTGGGACACAGCTTAAGGAATTTCATCCTCTTGGGAGTCAGTATCAAGTATAAAATCAGATTGTGAAAGATCCTTGGAACACACACGACAGCATAACATAAAGCAGGGAGTACACAAAGTACTGAGGGTGCAGTTTTGCAGTGCACTTTCCAGTTTAAGTGCTGTTTAAAAAAACAGCCATATTCTTACCCTGCATCCTTGATCTTACATTTCTATGCTTTCCCTTCACCTGATGGAGACTTTTTTGAAGGCTTAATTTATGCAGTCAAAAAGATTTAAGAGGTGATGAGTGTATATAGAGGACTAAACCTCTTTTCTTTTTAAATGGCAGGTGTCTTTTGCGTTTATATTGTTTAGCTTCAAAGCCCTGCAAGAAATCCCTACAGACTGAGACAAGTTGATTCTTCCATCTGTTTTTGCTTTGAGTGTTTACATTTCAAACAGCATTTTGAGGTAAGCTCTGAGTCCAAAGACACATGAGTATGTCATACCAGAAAAAGCCCTCTGCACTGAGGGAGAAAATTGTGACTCCATGCCATGTGACTCCATGGTCCTTTGAACAATAAGCCTTTAGGCTGTCCTAAAATGGGATTTTTTTCCCCACTCAGTTCTCCCCAGGATGGCTGTTCAGCAGAAGTGGTTGTCCTGCAGCTGTTATCTCTGGAAATTTGACTTGAGGCAGCTGTTGATGTCAATATCCCCTGAAATGCTGCCTTTTCTGGGCTGGAGTGAAGCAAAAGGATGTTGCTCACTCTACTAAAGCAGGAGAAAAAAGTTGCCACGAGACAAACCATTTATTATGAAACAAACCCCAAACACAGCAGAACTAAGCTATCAAAATCTAATTGCCCCGGAGCAAAATGTGGCTTGTTTTCACTCAAATCACCAGGATGTTTATTTGTTCATGTCAGAGTCCCCCAGCACAAGCCTGAGTGGACAGATGAGGAAGGAGCCAATTAAAACAGGAATTGTGGAGGTGATAGCAGGGAGGAAATCTCACTTACTGACAGCAGGGCTCTCCTCCTGGAGCTTTAATCCCCTTGCCCTCAGAACCACCACGGTGAGACGGCCCAGGTAGTCATTGTAGCTCAGGGAGAACTGGATATCACCATACTCTGAAGGAGGCTTTGGAAGCAGAACACCACATGTCAAATACATCTGAGGAATGCTCTTGTCACATGGACAAATGAGGAGAAAAATACTTTGTCCTACCTAATGGTTTGTGTCATACTAGGGCATGTGAGTGAATCGTAATGGCTTTATTTTTGCTGATGTAACATTTGATGGAACCAATTAATCAGCCTTCCTAAGCCTTGGAATTACTTTTTCCAGGTGATTCCTATTTGCCTCTTCTGCTCTTACTAATTTGGAAGAGAAGCAAATAACAGGACTTATAGAACTACTTCCTAATTCATTTGACTATTTCTAAGCAGCTGGGTACTACCTTTACAACAGCTATGGATCTGCAGCTTGGTAAGATGGGAATTTCTATTCCAAATGTTTATGAAGTACTTTTGCATTTGAGGTACTTGGTAGAACATATTTCTACTTCAGCTGTATCCTTCCAATACTTGTAAGATGACAGAAGTTCCACAGTGCCATGCTGCCTGGTATCACGTACCTCCAAGTTTTCTTTCTCCAGGTCTCTCCATATAACTAGTTTGTTGTCCTCAGTTAATGCTTCATTTTTTAGTGGGAAGATAACTTGCCCTAGGAGATGATGTTTCTTCTGTTTATCAACATGATAAACCAAAAACTTAAGTGTCCTTTGTAGCAACATTTTACTGGAAACCTGTACAGGAAATTAAGAACAATAATTTTAAAACATCTGACACTTTTCTGCTTTAGCATGACTTCAAAGGAAATATTTTTCAAAGTGTGTTAAGTGTAGGTGGAGATTTCCTTTAATTATTTGAGGTCTACATTTTAAATTTGCCTTAAGTTTTAGCTATGCAGAAGTCAAGATCCAAGCTAAAATACAGTGAGTTCATTTGAAAGCTATGAAGTTAGTTGGTGGTTTTTCAGCTCATATGGATCTAGTGCTGTGTGATGCGTTCACTTTCAGACACAAATGTTTGGAATCTGTAAACATTTTTTCAGTTCTCTGAAGCACAAAGTTTTTTTGGTTTTAAAGCTTTTGTCTTGTGGCATGGGAAGCCAGGCTTTCCAGTACTATACCAATAGCAGCCCAGACGTACCTCCCAAGTACTGCTGTCTAACCTACTTCCACAGCAAAGAAACTAGAAGCTATGAAAGCATTACATCAGTATTGGCTCCATCTGGACCTCTAGAGCTGCTGGGCAGGACTGTCCAGCTGTAATTCAAACTTCCATTATTCCCAGGGCAAGTTCTTGAATCCTTAACTTTGATGCAGACCAGAAGTAAGATCAGTTCTGGAGCCCTCTACTTCTGTAGCCCTGGATCTCCAGAAGCCCCAGTAAAAAACCCTGTCTCTGGTGGAAACAACTGTCTTGGTGGAAGTGTTGTGAACACTAATTTTCTACAAACATGTACTGCAGTTTGACAAGTTAATATTTGCAAACAAAAATCTGCCTCATCAAAAGGAAAAGTACCTGGAAAACAAAGTTTTCGTCAAACTGCGGGTTAAGAGTTTTACGTTTTGTTTTGGACTGCAGGTAGCTTCTTTCATCAGGCAGCAGGTAGATTTTCACAAATGGACTACAGGAATCAGCAGGAGGCTGCAGCTTTCTGACTTTGATCAAGGAGACAAGGAGCCTTTCTGACTCTTGCTCGTATTCTATGGAGAACCAGAGGCGGCCAATGTTGCCATCAGGAAAATCTGTTTCACTTTTGTCTTCAGGAAACTTGTACAGGTCTGGGTTAATGGTGCCTACAACATAAGCTCCAGCTTCAAGAAAAGACAAAACAAGCAGCACCCTCAGATTAGTCTCAAGAATCATTACAGGCATTTTTATAACCACTGCTGTATTAGGGCAAATCAGATTAATCTCTTTATTAACAATCAAATTTTGTAAGAATTTCATATTTTATTTCCTTTTCCCTCAGATTTGGGGGAGTAATTGTAGACTGCACCACTTTTCTTCCTCTTACTCCTGTGATTGCACCTTGTTTGTTCTAGCTATTTGTTGTTACAGTCTACAAATGGTGACTCTGCAGTTTCTGGGGTCAACAGACACTTCCTGGCCTTTACAAAACATGGGAGTAGAGATTGCTTTGTCTGCCAAATGTGCAAGGTAACAGCACTGGGACCAAAATGACTACATTCTTGCCCAATTCTTATATATAAAAAACAAAAATGCAGAGAGCATTTAGGGCTTGTGCTGTGGAATGCTATGTCTGGTGTGCCCCCAACAAATAATAATAAAGCCACCTTTTAAAGGAGTACCCTTAAAAAGAGTCCCTTTTTTGCAGTGCCATACCCAAAGAATGGAATGATGACCGTGGCCCAGACTGAGGGGTCATGTAGGGGTCAGTGTCTTCCTGAACCTGTTCTTCATTCGTCAGGTGAACCCAGTCTCGCCCATGCAGTGTTGGTGGAATGATAAATGGAACACTTCTGGATCTGCTCAAGACAACAGCACCTATTGACTCTTCTGGTTTAAATGTGGAAACCAAACTTGGTAACTGTGGTAGGTTTACTGTTCTTATGTCACAATGTAAAAATTCTACAGGCATGCAAAGGTAAAAATGTTAAATATCCGTTGGTTTGCAAGTGATTTTATTTGTTTATGCATAAAAATCCAGTGAGGCACATTAGGTCTTAATTCTTCTGACAGATTCTTCTCTTTCCTCCTTTCCTTCCCTTTAGAACTTATCCTTCAAAGGAAATGAAGAATTAAATGCAGCTGATGTTTTAGAGCAAACCCCCTGCAATGATTAGTTCTCTAAGGGAGTCTCCTTCCTGAACTGAAGTCCTATTGTTCTTGTTATTAGACTAGAAATTACTCTGGAACATAGGCTGGGGTTGTCTAAGTAACAGGTAAAGCTATCCATGCACCAATTACACTTGAATATGTTCTCTCTTTTAAATAAACCAGAAAGAATCATCACTTTCATAGTTACATTATCCTTTTCCTAAAGAAACAAAACAAAACATGACTGATGTTTTCATATAATGTAGGGATCTCTTTTATTTCTGTACATGCATATATTTGATGCATTAAATGATCACTGCTCATTTGAGATTTGACTAGTTGAAATAAATTACCTAGGGTATGCCTTAAAAACAAAATGAAAATAAGTACCTTGTGCTTTTTAGTTGAATTTCAGAATTTGCCTGGTCCTGAAAAACGGCATTTGGATTTGTTGTTTTGACAGGATCGGTGAGCTTTTCATAAGAAAAGAGGTGGCAAAATTTTTTCCAGAGCAGATATGCAGTTATTCCAAGGAAAACAAATAAAAGGATCCCTCCTATTATACCTCCAGCCACAGCAACTGCTTGTTCTGTTCAAACATAAAAGCACAAAAAACATCATAGGGAGACCAAAATTAAGTATATTTTGGGTGTAGACAGGAGTATTAAAGCTAACTAATACATTCCAAAATGACTGTTAAATGAAGCATTCAGCTCCCAGGCACATCTTTGTTTTGTTACAGCATGGTGCAACACCTGAAGACATATGACAATGGCAGTAACAGATGACAGTGTTCAGATGTACTGGCAATTATTGCAATGTAAGAGACTCCAGACATAAAAAAACCCCAAATCCCAAAGAATTGTTCAGGCTTGTGGTTTGCATTAGCATTTACCTTAGCATGGCAGAAGTGCTAGAACTTGCATACCAGAAGAAAAAGAGAACCCAGGAGCACCTAATATGAAAGGCACCATTATTTTGGTTTGGTTTGTTCTTCCAACTATTTGTCTATGTTGGATTGAGTCTAGACCCTGGCACAAGGAACAAAGTAAAGCTATGGGTTGTTTTCTTTCTGAGGATGCATGTGTTTCCTGATCTGTGAAGTCAAAGTTAAGAATCCATTAAACCCAGTTTCCTGAATCGTGAGTACTTAATGTACAACAAAATCTTATGTAATTACTGAGAACAAACCAAAACCCAAATAAAACTTAATAGATGTATTTAATATGAATATGAGAAATTCTGTTTGAGAATTTCTTGTTAGACCAAGGGTAGACAATTGATAATGGGCTCAGTTCATTGCTTTCACATGTTTGCTGAGAATGCTGGAGTGCAAGGCTGCAAAGATTATTTTGCTCTGTACTTTATACCCTGCCTGCCTTGTCCTACCACTAAACTAGTACTGCTGCATTGAGTTGTGACTAGATCTCAACTGAGGATAGATCCTAGCAGAATATCCTCTGTCTGAAAATGAGCCTAAATTCCAGAATTATCTTCCACTCTGCAGCCAAGGGAGGCAGCTCAGGATCAGCTGAGTACTGGGTGTTGACAGTTCTCAAGGTCTGCCCTGAAACTGAAGTAGCTAAGTGACCTGGCATTTTCTCACAACTGGTATTGACTGTTTTCCTCTTCTCTGCTTTTAGGTAGAGGTAATTGTGATTATGCTTCATTCCTTTTTTCTTTTTATCTGTCTGTGATTGGTAGGTACCTTGCAGTTAGTCATCTCTATGCAATGGTACAAGTCAGTAAAGACAATACAAGCACAAAAATAATCAGTCAACGCTAGTGATAGTTTTGAATAATTCAAAACTAATTTCATGTAATTTAATTTATTGATTAGAGCTATAAAGAGTATGGGAGGTGAATTGCAAATACATATGTTGCTGATCTTTTTCAGTGTTGCACTGTTACAGTGCCATGAAATGTCCTTCAGCTACAGAACACTTAAGTAATTACTTCATGCTATAAAATAAACCTGGCCACAGTGCCTCAAAGGTCTTAATCTGATCCCGACTCATTTTCTCGCATTTGTTAGAGTCAGTGGAGCCAAGTTGGTTTTGCAGCTCCCCTCCAGGTGTGTTGCCTTAGCCCTCTGCAGGAATTGGCTGGCTGCTTCCCTGAGTCACATAATCACTCCTGTCTCCTGGCACCACCACGGAGCAGCCACCCTGCTCACAGCTGTACCACAGCAACAGCACTCTGCTGTCCTTGCAACTGGTAGGTGAACTGAGTAGGTTCCAGCATGTAGCCAGACTGTCAGTACAATCCTTATTCTGAGGAACAGGAAACAAGCACCTATTTGGTATGGGTTAATATTAATGCAGAGACAAGTCTGACTGTGCCATGTGGGTAAATTGGTTTTCCTTGATAAGAATGCACAGTATGAGGAAATGCATATGAATGTAGGAATTTTGTGTGTTTGTTCCTTTCAGTTTTGTTGGGCATGTTCAAATACTTCAGTCAGACCAGTATTATTTTATTGCCACGCAGAAGACCAGATGCAGAAAAAATGCTTTAGTCTAACACCTGTGAACATTATAGAAATTAATGGTTTCCTTCATGTAGGTCACTATAAACAACACAAATATCTACATGGCTGGTAGTTTTACTATCTGACATAAGTGTCTCAAAGGTTAACATTTCAAGCAAGCTCAACAGGTCTTTGTTTAACTTGTCCTCTTCATTCACAAGTGTTTGATGCTCTCAGCAGCAGTCCTGTGTTCCCCTATAGCCAGTTTGTCACCATTTACCATTAAAGACGGTAAGATGAGGTTTGTATTGATTTTGGAGTAAGAGAATGAGTTTCCAGTCTCTTTGTTAATGAGCTTGTATGTACTGAATTAGTTAATTGCAGAATGATGTTAAGTATTTATACACACCTATAGCCATTGACTCAAATTCTGGGTTTTTTTTAAACTTCATACAGTTGTAGATATAAAGTTTTACTAATTTCAGTTAAGTTGTCTGTAATTTAATGAGAGTAAGGAGAATTTAGTTCACTTTAAGACCATCTTATCTGATTAGATCAGCAACAGAACCGGTGGCTTAGGGCACAATGTGGAACTGGTCACAAAATAGACCATTGAGATAAGTTCAATCCATTGTGTGCAGGGAGAAAATATGTATGTTTTAAAATAATTACCTGTCTTCATGAGAAATTGATGTATTGTATCCTGCTGCGGTACAGGATCATGGCAGCAGGAGATGAAGTTGGACCACTTCATCCACCCCCAGAGAGCTGGGGGACTATCTCCTGTTAACAGGTACCAGGTTTATCCTAGCCCAGAGGAGGTGTTGACAGGCATTCTCTGTCTCCTCTGGGATTGCATCCCTTTTTGCTTACTGTCCGATTACATGCTTTTAATGAGCTTTATTTAAACTTTACAGTAAGCCTTTTGGAGTTACAAGCAGCCCCGTTCCCCACCAAGAGTTTTAATCCCCATATAAAGACACGGTCTAAGCACATGTACAGTATAAACTAAATAACTGGCGGGGGTAGGTTAGACCCCTCGTTTGCTGTCCTGTCTCCAGAGCCGAGCTCTCCCCTGTCAGGCGCTCCAGGCGGTGCCTGCCAGACTGCAGTTCCAGGCTGCCGGTTCCGTAGGGAGGCCGGGCAGCTGCCCGGGGACAGGTTTGAGCTGATGCTGTACTCATCCTTCCCCAGCGCCAGCGGGGAGGCTGCAGGTGCCCGGCCGGGGGCTGCGGGACGAGCCGGGCATCCCCTCCGTCCGTCCCTCCCTCCCTGCGCGCCCCGGCACTTACCGGGCATGGTCAGCGGGTGCCGCCGCTCCTGNACGGCAGAGCCTGCCAAGGGGAGTTCAGAGAGAGGCATCTCTGGCTCCTCTCGGAAGAAAAGCAAAGGGACCCGTTCGGGAAAGATGCCGCGCCGCCCCAGACTCCTCCAGCCCGGCAGCGAGGGGCAGGCATTGCCGATCTTCTGGGGAGGGACGGCTGGAATCGGCCGGGGAAGTGGCCGTCGTGATGCATAAACTTTCTGTCAGCCCTAGAAAAACACTCGTGCGATATTGACTGTGTGAGAGGACTCCAAAAACTACAGTTATGCTCAGAAAATTACTTCGACATTAGTAGCTTAATTCTGAATATTCTTGGGGGCAAGAAAGTAGCATGCATTTCTTTTATACCTTTAACAAAATATGCAAGCACAAAGGATCACGTATCTCCTTAGACAATTGCACTTATAGCCTTTCCTATTTGTATTTATGAACGTAATGATCTGTTATCTCTGAAGTGTCTAATAAATACAACCAAACAGATCTTAACCAACAGAATTACTCATGCATAGTTCAGAAACAAAGTATTTGCCGTCACTTCTTGTCTGCTAATGATTCTTTCACAGCCAATATGACAAGAACCTGTACCTTAAATTTAACAGCTGTTTGTATTGCATGTTCTCTTCACAACTCTTGCTGTTTTTTGTTTTGTTTTGTGTCTTGTTGTTTACTCTAAAGGCCAAATACATGCATAGGAATTAAAACCAGTAGGATTCTAATGAAATGTCCTCTGTTTCTGTGGAATTTTAGAATTATTTTCATTGTATTTAAAATGTTCTGCTGCAAATGTAGCATGGTTACACTTATTCTATTAATTTTTGAGTCCTCTCAAAGAAGAAGTATTTAGATAATTTTTACTCTAAAAAGAAAAAGCTTCATATATTTTTGTTTTATGCTTGTAAGATAGTTAATTATTAAATGAATATTGCACAGTCAGTGCTTTTGCTACTCTGATTTCTCCATTGAATTAGTGCAAACACTGAAGTAGAGGTTTTTTGCTCAGCAGTTTTGCACTTGTCAGGTTAATGCCTATAAACAAGTCTGAGGCAACCAAAAGTTTAGAGTTGTGTGGCAAGACAACTGTCTGCTTTTTCTTGCAGTGTTCTCACTTGAGCTCACTTTTATGGCTGTGTGAGGAGTGCTGCAGTTGCTTTAAACATCTGATTGCTTTCCAGAACACTGTTGAACAGTAAAATGATCCGTGCCAGATGCACTGTCTCCCATACAGGCTGTGCTGCTCGTGTGGAGGCGTGGGAAGTTGGACATGTGGGAAGCAATACCCAGTAACCATCTGCTGATTCAGCTCCTGTTTCAGTGTGCCAGTGGATGGGGCAGCCTGAGCTGGAGGGGCAGATCTCACCCTCTCCAAGTTCCTGTGAAAGGAGTTAATGGCAAAGCTGTTGAGCAGGGAACTTTAATTTTGATTTTCTGCTCTACTATGAAGTTCCTGGTTTCAGTCTTTCTGTGTTGGGTTCTTGCAACAGCTGGAAATCAGAAAAAATACAGGACATAAAACACAACTATATCCTCCTTTATCTCTGGTTGTGAGCCTGCTTCCTTGCCTAAATCCTTGGAACATCTGAGGGTTTAATGTTTTGTGGACCTAGATATTGTGCTTGAAATGTTCTGTGGTTCTGGTGCATATTTTGTAGCACACATTTTTCAGTGTCCCTATCCAGGGACATCTTGCTGTAAAACCTTGAGCTTTAAAAGGTAACTTAAAAAATCTGTCACAAAACAATTTTCTCAAGTGTATTATCTTAAAAACAGTGAAGTCACATTACTCATTTAATACCTATCTAAGTAACAGCAAATAATTTATCATATATTCATGTAATTTCCACTAGACGGTGAAATTTAATGTGTGTATTTTTTAAATTGGATACCTTTTTAAAAATCTGAAATATTTGCTTGCAATAGAAACTGTTTTTTGCAACTCTGGTTTACAATTAATTTGATTGCATTACTTAATGCTGTTTGTAGGAACATCCCTTGATAAAGGATAGAAAAGTATTTAAAGAAGATATGATTGTAGGATCGCAAGCATCAATACATCTTTAGAAAGGTAAGTATTTATAACATCATTTTACTCTGAGGTCTAACCCCTATGATAATTTATTAATAATCTTGAAGTTTCAACAGATCCCTTTCAATAAAAGGGTTTGTCATTTTGATTTTTTTTAATCCCATTTTACAGCCCTAGAATGATCTTTAAATCCAGCCATTTCAAGTGAAATATGTTCAAGTTGTTCTGCCTTCACACCCACTACCTCGTGTTTGGGAATTTTGACTTTGATGTTGGTGGTACCTTCATCTGTCATGGCCTCTACAAAGAGGTAAACTTTTTTTTCCCAATTAAATGTGAGCTAATGTTATTGAGAGTGGTGAATTAACAATAGATTAGGGTCTGCAGGGAGCATTGATGGGCACCCTGACTGCAACAAATAGATTACATTGAAAAGTATAATTGCAAATGGCAGAATAGAATTTCTATAGTGCTTTTCATTTCCAGGCAATCATTTCCTGATTTCTATACCAGCATCAATTACTGGTAGTTAACCAGTTAACAAAACCTTTTTGAAATAATAGTTATTGTTATCCTTATTTTATAGATTGTTAAATAACTGGAGTTCCTCCAGATCCACACTTGTGTAACCGAGATAAGAATTTCTCCCACAGTCTGCTGTTGGCCTTGGTGTGACACCTAGTTCTTGGCTTTAGCAGGTTGTGGATAATTTACTGTTTCAGAAAAGAATATGTGAAAGAAAGATCTACTCTGTTACAAAATACTCATAGAATCCATTCTGGGAGTCATTTGTTATTTTCCTTTCCAAAGAAAAGATGAGAATGGGAGAGGAACTGCATCCAGGAGGGAATGAGTCTTCCACAATTGTTTTTTCTCAGCATGGCTGTAGATGGTAGTCACCTTCAGGCAGACTGCAATCCAGAATAGCTCTCTCAGTAAAATTACAGGAGTGCAATGGGGATAGAGACAGGGCAACATGGATAACAGGAAAAATATCTTCAAAAGATGCCATGTTTGGTGCTTCTAGATGGGCATGAGGAGAAAGACAGCAAAAGAAGAAAAGGAATGGGGGGAAATAGTATTAACCTAGTCATGGGGTTTGGATACCTACTCTGGCATTTCATCTGAGCCCAGTAAAACTCCTGATACTGCAGCTCACCTTGATATTCTCCAGGGAGAGGCAGACAGAATGCTCTCTCTGGACCTGCAATAATCTTCACTGTCCATCAGTTTCATTGTGGCACAGAACTGGTCAACAGAGCCTCAGCCACATGAAAAACTCTTACAGCTTGCACAGAGCTGTGCAAGACAGATTTTTTCCCGTGCTTTGATAGTCATCTTTTGCTAGGTATTTGAAACCCCTGACAGACATGGACATTTTAGTGCCTTCTCACCAATCTTCTTAGCACTCTTACAGAATACCTACTCATATGAAAGCATCTGTAGGTAAAGTCTGCATGCCAGCACTTCTAAAGGATTCAGAATGTGTCTCTTTACCTTTTCCTGTTGCATTTAGTAAGCTTTAGCTGTTGGCATTGCCTAATAACAAAATTTACACAGGCTATAGCACCATCTCCTGTCCAAAACTGGGTGCAAATAATAGAGCAAAGCAAAAAGTACTGTTAAAGGTGGCCTCCTTTTTAATGTATGAAGCAAAATGGAAAAACGTGAGCTTTTATTCCTTTCAAATGAATTTTCCTTCCTATTTTGTAATAGGAATTTCAAGTTTGCTTTTGCTAGAATATGTTCTTATGGTTGCAAGGTTTGGGTTTTTTTGTTAATGTAAATTGCATTGAGGAAGTTAGGAGCTGGTTGTTGCCATTTTAAGAAAATGAGTACAGAATGCTCCTTTTAAAATTACTTTATTAATAAACTCCAAGTTCAACAATAATATGCACAAATCCTGTAGAGACTTTTCCAGAGAAAACTACTTGTGAAGCTCTGGCTTGCATGGCTTTAAAGCTTTTCGGGGAAATATCTGGCATTTTATACTAGTTTTGTACACCAGCTGGCCTTGATAAGAGTAATCTAAACTCTGTAACTTTTTCAGGGCCTTGCAAGATTATGTGTGTCCACCTGAAAAATCAACTGGTCACACAGCTGTAGTGAACAAGAGAATTTGCTCTAAGGAAAGGCTAGTGTTTATTTTCGACAGCTTTTCCTAAGCCTCACCCTCTCTGAGTGAGGGATAATGAATTTAGGCCAGACATAATGTGAATAAGACAAATGGGGAGGGATTGTTGAGCAGGCAGGTGAATCTGTGGACAGTAATCCATCTTTAGATTGGCAGGAAAGCACAAAATCATACATCTGGCATAGCAATTACTATGTGCAATACAGCCATAATTGATACTGCCTTATGGGATGCAAACCTTTAAATGAGAGCAAAAGGTGATGGTTTTTTTTGGAACCATGTACATCTGGAATCAGATACTGAAAGCTGAGGATCTGTTTGCTCTAACTTAAAGGTGTTTCTGCAGGCACATGCACCTAAAACCTGTGTTATACCTCTATGTATAGCAACAACAGATTTTTAGGTGTCATCCCATACATTTTTATCTTTAAAAAGAAATAAAAGTTGCTCAAAATCTTGGGAAAAGACTGCAGGAAGACCTTAAGGGTCAAAGCTGTAAGAGAAAAAGAATTTAAAATGCTGAGGGTAGGGAAAAAAGAAAAAACCTTTCATATAATTGTCGTTATCTCATGTGGGTAAGTGATGCCTTTGTCTTTGCTAAGTGGCCAGGAGGTGGCCAGTGGGCGCCATCCTGGGGCTGTCCCTGCTGGATTTCCTTGGCAAGGAGCCCCGCAGAGCAGAGAATGCGACCGAACTCACTCGGGGACAGCTTGTGGCTCTGCCGGAGTGAACAGTTCAGTGTGACCAAGAATCCACTGGGGCACCATCCCAGGTGTAAAGGAACTTAATAGGAAAAGGCACTCTGCCCATTCTTACACTGCTTCTGCAAAAGGTAACCAGGAAGGTCTGATCCGTTTACAGAATATTTATCTAGTACTGGTAGTGTCCAGCCTGCATCACAAATACATAATGATCTCTCCTGAATACACCCAATACAATGGGGTTTGGCTCCAAACACTTTTCATTCCAGTGGATGTCAATCAGTTTTGGCCTGTGTGTGAATCCTCAACACAAAGAGTTAGGAATTAAATCAGTGTCACATGGGCAACATTGTAGCAGCTATGTGAACAATTCCAGTGGAACCAAAGAAACAATAAACCAAAACCAACCAACCAAAAAAAAAAAACCAAACAAACAAACAAAAAACCAAAAATCCACAAGGCAAAAAACTCAAAAAGGGTTGATCCTAACTGGAACCCTTTCAAAAATCTAGGTTAGAGCCTAGCCAGGAAGGGATAAAATAAGCTGATGTGGGCATGTTTTGTGTGGTTGTGACTGCTGCAGAAAGAATGCTGCATACTGTTCCTGTGGTTAGCTCTTCACTTAAAATAGATGTGAAAATGTTTTAGGCAATACAAGAAATATGAGAAAGATGAAAGTAAATCTTTCAAGCTAGGAAGAATCAGTGTCACTGACACAGATATTGCTGCCTTGCTTTACTCAGGAAAAACGAAAAGTCTAAATGCTAGAAGGTAGTACCTTTTTCTCTGTAGGAGTTAAGCAGTTTCTCTGCCTTTCCCAGCCTAGGGCTCAAATGGTACATTCTGTGGTTGGAAATGCTAACCTGTAGGACACCTGCACGCCATGGGTGAGCTTAATATATAACTTCATTTGTATCTATGGAGAATTCCAGTGGCTTTGAGAAATTTAAGTGGTGTCTTTTTTCCCATTGCCAACATAATTTTTCCTCAAAGAGAATGAACAAGATCTCTGACAACCTGTTTATTGGACAACAGGTTGGGAGAGAGTTAAAGGAGATTTTCTTTAGATTCCTGAGACCTATGAGTCAGTATGTCCATGAGCAAAGGTTACATAAACTAATAGATTAGAACAAGATTTAGTTGCATAAACACTGTTACTGCATTTCAATCTGTCACAGAGTCAAGCCTGCAGATTATTGCAGGCAGAGCTTGCCTGGGGCTTACAGTCCATCTTGCTGGACTGCCTCTGACACTGGATACATTTGAAATAGCATTGCTCTCTTGCTGTGGGGTTCTCTGAAATCTAGGTCTTAGTTCTGCAAGCCTTATTTAATATACAGTGCTGTTGCTTTCAGCTCCTGTCTAATTTGGGATTCACTCTGGTATATTGGATGCACAATAATTTTGTCTGTTTCATTTAACTAAGGATCATTGTGCCTCTCATGAGACTGGTCCACTATAGGCAGCCACAGGGGCTACATCCAGATCCTCTTCAAATTCCCCCCAGCTTTCCTGAAGCCTCTGTCCTCTCACTTCTTTCTATCATATTCTCTCCCCTGCATATCCTGGATGAAATCACGGAGACCAGGATAAGCAGTTCCCGCTGCATGGGGCAGAAATGGGGATGGATATGTTGCCCAAGCCTGTTGTCCAGGGAAAGGGAGTCTGGATTAGGAATTTTGAGGGGACTGGAGCTGGTCCACAGGGCATGAGACTGACAGCTACATTATGATGGCTATGGTCTGAGTTGTTTGGGAGTATTGCAGGTCACATGGGAGAACAAAGCCTTTCTTTGGAGCTGCAGAGCTTTGTTTTTTCAAGGTGTATGAGGGCAAATTATGCTCCCAGGCTGCAGCACTTTCCTCTTGAGTGGTGTTTTCCTTTGCGCTTTCCCCAGCTTCTCACTGATCCCATTTCATCATTTCACGTGTGGGAATTGAGGCATCAAAGTTCAAGTCTTTATTTAGACTTGCTTAACTCCCTTTAAGTAAAGCAAACTGTCTCTACAGCTATGTTCATAGCCCTCAGCCCTGGGCACCAGTTAACATCTAGAACAGACTCTGATACTTTGTTGTCCAAAGACCAAGTAATTTTTTTTCATGACGCCATTTTCAAAAGTAAACCAAGGAGCTTTAATATATAATGAATGTGGTTTTGAAAAAAAAGTCAGATCTAAATTTGTAACAATGTCTTGGTGGGCAAGTCACATAAGGACAGAATTAGTGGTGACTAGTGGTGACTTCAGAATTAGTCACTAGTGGTGACTTCTCAAAGTGTGGTATTTTTTAGTGGGGTTTTTTTTGGTGGAAGCAGGCCCTGGGACCTCTTCCTGCTTATGTGGTCCTGGCTTGCTTCCTTTCCAGTTGAGAGTACAGAACAGATGGAAGACTCACAATGAAATGCAGGGCAAATCTAAACATGTGATTAAATTATCAAAAGCCCTTATTGCATGAAAGGCAGCTTAAAGCTACCCCAAAACTGGCTTGAAGGCCTGGGATTTTATGGTACAATTATTTATTGCTTTTTGCTAATGGGTATTAAGGAAATGTAGGGAAGACATTCTGGTGGTTGTGCATGGGAGGAAATGACCTCTGGGAGAAGCAGAGCAGAGTGTGCATGTGATAGTCCCTTGATTTAAGAGATGTAAGATTTTGTGTAATAACATCTTTGGCTTATTACAAAACATGCTTTAAAAAGGGAGTTTGTTTTCATTCTCCATAAACAACTGTTCTATTTGTTTGATAACCAGACTAAAAGTAGTGCTGTGTAGAGATTTGCAATATATGAGATTGTTTGTATTGGTGGGTGGCCTTGCTAACTGCCAAGATAAAATAAAGGCAAAAGAACTGGTCTGCTGTGTTGAGAAAGCTGCTCTTATATCCAAGGTGAAAAAGAAAGGAGATGACAGAGCTCAAAACCACCAGTTTTCACAGGTCTAAAAATTCTGACAGCTTTCAAAAAGATTAATTCTGCAAAGAAGAGAACCGCATCTAGGTTGCTCCTTGAAAAAAGTCATGTCAGTTGTGTTACAGCATTATTCCCAATGAAGATAAATGTAGGTGACCTGGCAGATTTCATGGAGACTTTATGAGATAAACCCACACAAATCATCATCCTTTCCACAAGAAAATAAAATGGCAGAATAGAGGCTTATTCAGAGACCATGCCTGCTATAATTGGGATATCTAACAAGCAGTTATCTTCTCCCAGGCACAAGAAACAGAATTTGTCATGATGCTCATTGGATAGAAACACTCTAAACAGTGTTTATGTTTATACCCAAAACTCTATATAATAGAGTGTTTCTAGAAAAATTAGGTTGACAGACATGTGCCAGACATGGCATATAGACTAATGGAATGATATCTGTGTGTCTGTCAAAAGACAGAGAAGGTGGTGGTGATTAATTGGCATGTATTGGAAAGTCTGAAATTAATGTGATATCACTTACCTGACAGAATTGCTTTCTTTATAGAACTCTGTTATAAATAACCGTGGTGTTTCTGTCAAATGGAAGGTGATGGTCAGTTTCATGTTTTTAAACAGTCTCAGGTGCATTTCAGTTGCCTCAAGTGTGTGTGTGAACACTTGCTATGCTAGCTCCTACACTGGACTGACTGGAATTATTTTGGGTGTCTAAGCAAAAACTGAAAATTGGCATTGCATACAGAATGCCGATTTCAGTAAGGGACAGGGAGTATCTGGAATGGAGAGCTTCTGACTGGTTATAGGCATAGAAAATGTTAAATTTGCCCATGGTGCATTAGTTATTATCTTGAAGGCTCTCTCAGACTGTGCTAAGGGGCTGTTATTCTTCAGAAACACTCGAAAATACTTTACAATGGAGATACCCAAAACCTGATCCAAATTGGCTGTGGCAGATGACATTCAGGCAAAGGAGCAGTGTTACCCACAAGACAGCAATATTGTTCCTGGAGGGCTGCCTTATTGTGGAAGACTAGAACGTATCCCAGAAATACATTAAGATAAAATCTGCCTGGTTGAAGGTGCAGTTTCACTGGCTTAAGTGGCTTTGGATCAACAGACAACAAATATCAGCCTTCCAGGGTTTGCATGCAGAGCCCCCAGACAGAGATGTAAACAAATTGCAAGCAGTGTTTATGGGCACTCAAACCTGTCCCCCCAAAGAGCAGCAGAGCTCAGCAGGTTCAGGGCTGATGGAGGAGTTCAGAAGGCACAGTCTGGGTGGGTCCAGGTCATTCACCTGGCAGGAAAAAGTCGCCCTAAATGCCAGCAGACCAGGCAGTGCAAGAAAAAAGACTGTGGGATTATAAACGGTAAGGGGTGAGAGAAGGGCTTCAGGACAAGGCTTGAGGTCTCATGTGGAGGCACCAAGCAATCAGGATGGTTTTTCTACCTCATTTCCTCTTCTGAAGAGGACTAGATGGCCGAAGTGTGCCAGTGAATTTTAGGTTAGATAAAGGGCTTTTGGGTTAGGAGTGGACTTCTCCTCTCCTGAATGTGGAAGCCCTGGTTCCCTGGATGGAGACTGACAAAAGCTGGCCTGCAGGTCGGACAGCTCTGCCTGGTAGAGCCCTTCTTCAGCAGGCAAGCAAAGCTGAGTGCTTTTCCTCACACGAGGTGACTCAAAGTCAAGGGGCTGGTGGCTTGATTTCAATATGACCCTTAAGCACCCAAATCAGTAAACAGTAATTTTGAAAGCTTTCTTCCATGGCTGGGTGTAGGACTTTAATTTCATGAAATTAAACACATTGTTGCATGCTTAAACCCTGGGTGGAGTTCTCAGGAAAACATGAGTGCTAGTCAAGCTGAGCCACAATGGCAGAACTGTTCTGAAATCATCCTCTTGAAAAATAATGCTTTTCTTCTTATCAAAAGAAATTCATCAGCATTGTCTGGATTTGGCCTAATGGATCTATAGGCTACTGATTTCTCAGCTTCCTTTAACTATGAACTTTCTTAAAGAAAGATACAACAATAAATTCTCCAAATCTGAATTTGAGGCAGTTTTACACCTTTTCTCATCAAATGTAGAACAAGAAAGCTGAATTCGAATTGCATCATTACAGATGCCCAGATTTGTGACCTGTTGATGTAAAAGTTGGTCACCAATCTTCCAGTAATCACATTCGGATGCTTTTAATGAAAATATTCAACCTTGCTGGACATAGAAAATCTGGGACAAGAGACCCCTGCAAGTTCCTTCTGTAAAAGGTTTAGGGGAAAAGCTAAGTGCAGTATTGTCCTCTCATTTTATCTTTTATATGTTCTCAGGACATAATTTGGGCAACTTGGGACTCATTTGGAAGATGCATTGGAGTGGAAGGGTCGTACCGAGTTGTTCCATGGCTGGCCACTGGCACTGGAACAATGTTGGAGTAGCTGCAAGTGCCAGGGGTGTGTCTCACCCTGTCAGCCAAAGGGCTTTTGCTGAAATAAGAAAGGAAGCTGTAGAGTTGCCCTCTCCCTGCAGCACCACTGGGGACCATGGGATGGGAAGGGTCACCTGAGCAAGATCCTAGGCCAGCAGGAATGCTGATAAGGATGTGCTGGAAGGGACATGTTCAAGGAACTTCTCTTTCCAGCCCAGCAGGAAGGATGACAAGGTCAGCACAAAGAGCTGACTGCAAGTGCCTGCTCTGCTTCACTGCTGTAACACGTGGTGGGTAAAATAACGTGGCCAGAAAGCTGCTGCTAGCCCCTGTGTGGCTCTTAACCCCTGCACTGCTTCCTGACCTGCAGCCTGAGGGCATGATTGCTCAGTGACTCTGTGCGGGTGAGCATCTTAGGAACAAAGCCTGGAAGCACATAGGAAATTACTGTCTTTGCAGCCCTTTCTGAAGACTCAGGGAGCAATTGTACATTCCTAAAAGCATTGGGGAGGGGTCTTGATCCTCCTCTCTCAGCTGAGCGAGGCTCGGTGGGAGGGTATTGGTGAAGACTTAGGAACAAACGGAGAACTGATGTAAGCGGTTTACAGAAATTATTAACTGCTTCCTGAACAGAAAGATAAAGGATTTGAAAGGGTTCTTTTCTGATGTTTTGGCATCCTTCTCCTTGCCCCATTAGAGACCAAATCACCCTCCCTTGTGTGAAGCTCTAAATGGAAGGAATAGGCCAAAAAGAAGTAAAAGAAACTCACGATGCAGAAACTTGAAGTGGTCCTTGGGAAAGGACCGAGTGTAGCCCCTCGTAAAGATGAACAAAAGAGAGATTCTGTTGAAAAAAAAAGCCACTGTGGATAGGGACAAGACTCCTCTGGTCACATCTGTCCTTGATGTTCCCTGATACACCACAGGTCACACCTGGCGCACTGGAGGACGTGTGTGCTTGTCTCCTCAAGGCAGGATATTCCTGCTGGGCAAGGATGGGGTGGGAGATGCTCAACAGCAGCACCCTGGGAGCCCTGTGTCAGGCCGAGTGCAAGGACACAGTACTGCCTCCACATTTGCCTGCAGGGAGGGCAGGCTGGCCACAGCCTCCAGCAGACTGGGATCCCCTGAGGGCAGCAGTACCACAGGGGTGAGGATGGCCACAATCAGTGGGCAACTGTGAGCCCAGAAATACCTGTGCTGTCCCTGTCTCCCACCTGTGTGGGAGAAAGGGACAGCACAAGTGGGAACCTTGCTGGAGGGCAGCCGCAGCTGTGGGCACCCTGATGCACGTGCTGACACAAACTCTTTGGAAGTAATTTTGGTTCAAATAAGATGTCTGACTAGAAACAGGTTCTGGAAAATGACTTGCAATAGAAAATGTGTTCTGACTTGTGCCATGTTTGGCACAAACTAGATAATTTTATCTGTAGCGTACAGCTTTTTCCATTTCTCCCTGCTCAGCACAAACAATCTCACTCTTTGCAGTCCATGGATACATCCTTGTTCCCAGTCTGTGCCTACAGGACTGATGCATTCTGTGCTTGGGGTTTCATTTGTTTTGTTTTTGACTGCTGCGCATTACCAGAAGCAATGTGTGTTTCCTACTGGTGATTTCACCTTTGCATGAGGTTTGAAATTGAACACATACAGGATGCCTTGGCCCAGGAGTCAGTTCCTTTGTATACCTTTCATAATTTTCCTGTAACCCCTTCTATTTTATTCCTCCCCCTCTGCTCCTCCTCTTCCTGCCCCTCTTTGCCTCCCCTCCCCGTGCTTCCCTGGCGGCACTGCCAGCTCTGCACAGGCCCAGTTTCTCTAATCAGATGAAGCTGCAGGATTATCTCTCTCCCTCCCTCCTAGGCTCCATTTTATTTCCTCTCCAGCCAAGGGGGAAGCCAGGAAGGGGTGCCACGTTGAGGCAGAGGGAATCCCATCTTCCAGCCTCCTGCCTTTGATGCTCTCTAACAATCCCACCTCCTTCCCCTTATCATATGCTCACCTTAGTGTCAACAGCATCAGGCGGATCAAGGAGAGGAAATCTGAACTCTTTTGGCTTTGTTCTCCTCAGATTTCTGGGCATCTGTTTTTAAATACCCTCCAAGTAACTTGTGCAGGGGAGCTGGATGTGCAATCTCTGAGTAGGGGGAAGGTAAGGACCACGGAAGTCATGTTCTCTCGTCTCCTGTAAGGACACCGAGTCCTCTCTGATTTGCCAGGAGAGTAACAAAGCAGATGAGGGGAAGGGAAGGGAAGGGAGAGGAGCTGCACAGAGACAGAACCAGGCTTCTGTAAGTGCTCTCTTGGCAGCAGGGGGTTGATAGCTGGACTGAAAATCCCAGGAAATGGTAGTTTTCTCTTTTTCTAAAATGATGGGAACTATGACTCTGAGCTTTAATTGAATTGAATGTAGTTCTGTAGAAGGTGGGGTTTTTTGTGCTGATGTCTTTCACTTACATGTGTATGTTTGTCTTTTAGTAAGTGCTTCCAGAATATAGATGTCACTGTTTCTTTGGGGGAGAAAAACCCCTATAAGCTTATTCATCTTATTCCTCTGCACATCTGTGAGTTTATGAAGATGCTTTTTGATGATCTCTTTTGTATATGTTAGGGTTTGGATTCTAAAAATAAGAGAAAAGAGTAAATTGTGTTGCTTTAAATTTCTACCTTTTAGTACTAGTATGCCAGAGAATGGTTTACCTTGCTGTTTTCCACCCTGTGTACCACGTGTTTTTAAATTCCTTAGAATATCCAACACTAGAAAAATCTGAGGAATATTTCAGTGCTTTCTGATATCAGCTTTGTTTTACACTTTTCCTTCCTATGTGAACGATCAATTGCTGTTTAGAATAGCAAATAAATTTTTTCTCTTAAACCAAAACAGGTCTTTTCCAAAGTCACAGATTTGATTTGGTTTGGATTTTAATTGTCACTAGATTAAATATTTTATGTCAGAATCCTTAGTAGAAGACTATTTTGTGTGTATGTTGTGATTAAAAGCAAGAGTCTGTGCTGGTGCTCTCTCCTGCATTTTAGGGGAGGAGGTTTAAGAGGGAGGGAGAGCAAGCAGTTATTTCCATTTAGAGAACTCTAAGCATGAAAGGTGATGAGAAAGGTAGCCATGAGATAAATATATTTTGCAAGATGTTGATCTTCTACATAAATGAGATGGACCATATATAGATGAAAAGCTACCTCTCTCCCATTGACTCATGCTTCAAAGTAATAATCTCGTACAAAAATTTAAAAATATCTGTGGTTTTCTTCCACCAAGACATTGATGAAAGTTTGCAGATGGTTGTTTGCGTGTTTCAGTGTATGCCTGAATGTTTGCAGGACATAGATTATAGTAAGATCTGAGTTTGGAGACCTCTGCATGGAGTCTTTGTGTAAAACAATTAGGTTTTGAGAAGTTTTCATTTAGGAGGGTAGATTAGATGAGGGATTTATGCTTTCATGTTGTGTCTTGGTTACTCCATAAACACTTCTCCACTTACTGGGTTTTGTTGATTTTTATTGTCCAGACATTTTATCTTAACCAGAGAAATCTGTGATTGCAATTCAGTTTATCTGACAGTTATTTAGGGCTGCATAAACAAGTGCAGTAAACTGTGTATGGCCTTGTGGTGTCAGAGTTGGTTTATAATACCAAATGTGATAAATTTCCATCAGATAACCATGCCAAATCCACGTTTTTCCTTCCATAGTAAAATATGCATATTCAAACTGCACTTGAAAAGTAAAAGTGCAGAGGGAATGTAGAACAGAGGAAAATTGTTATTGATGATCATTAGGCTCCTGAAGTTTGATTTTCTTCCTTGCCTGTTAAGGGCAATGACAAAAGGTAAATTGGAGGTAGCTTTTAACCACTGCAGATGAGCAGAGGTATTTGCTGTAGCAGTGAGATAAAGTTACACCTGACTGCAGGCAGGTTACTTCTGAGCAGGACAGCAACAAAATGCCATTTCTCCAGTGTACTCTTCTGGAGGTTAGAGAGACTGAATTGTTCATTCCTTTGCCCTGGAGTTAACGTTTTTAAATGAGGTTGGAGTATACTTCACTAGTCCCTTGTATTTGGATATCACAAGCTGTTATACAGTTTGCAGGAGAATGCAGCCTAGGGATGATGCTTTCCAAGGCTAGGGACTTGAAAGAGACCTGTTAATGGTATTCATTCTGTAAATATTTTTTTCCAGGTAATCATAAAACAATCTTATTTTTGTTATCATACCAATATTTTTATTGCTGCAAATATCTTTGGCAGGTGTGTGATGTTTCATTGCTTGTAGTCTCAAACTATTCTGGCCCAAGAGCAACAGTACAGCAGGAATCATAGCTGCAAATGATGTTGCACTTTACTTTCCTGGTCAGCCTTGAATCCCTTTTTTTTTAAATCATTTCCCATGGCCGTGAGCTGCACCATAGGGAGTGCAGGCACTGACCTTTTAGTAAATTCTTGCAGTTTCTTTGTACAGAAATAGCAGGTTTTTAACCAGTGCAAACAGTAAAGCTATATGCGTTCACAGTATCTCTCTGGGATAGTAGGATTCTGGAAGATGTGACTTATCCAAACTCTGAATAGCTTTTTCTATTTTTTTTTTTTCAGGGAGGGTTGGGAGCAATGTTTCAGTGGTGAGAGAGAGATCTTTTCTGTAAAAGCAAAATGAAGGGGAGAATGGAAATAACTGTTAGAGTACAGTGGTCAGGAATATCTGCACAAGGGATACAGTGAGAAGGCAGTGAACTGAAAACTACTGCTGAGCTTTTATCTGGTTTAGATAATTTGATGTAGTATTTCCTAAGGATGCCTTACAACAATTGAAGTAATCTAGAGATGTGCAGCCTGTAGTTCATATGTATGTTAGGAACTCTCCTTTAGGAGTATTCTCTGATTATTTAGTGGATTGTTGGGAAGAAGGTGTTTTCTTCCATTTAGAAAAGCTGTTAAAGTTCTTCAGAATAAAGTTCCACTCAGAGAAATTATCTTTAGCAATAGGAACCACAAAAAAAAAAAGTCACTTTAGGGCTGCTTAGTTAGATGTGCTCAGAGCATGGAAATTGGATCAGGCCAACTAAATGAAGTTGACATCAGCCAGGTCTTTCCTAGTTTGGTGTGTGAGCATTAAGCATATGAGTTTTAGCAAAGCATCATTCTGCATCAAAAAAAAGCTTCATATAAAAGATCACCTTTAAACTGGCATATCCCTGTGTGGGGAAGTTCTTGCAAAATGATGGCTTAACTTGTGCACAGTGTGGATTTAATACAAAGCAGAGAAAGGAGCAGGAGTATTTCTCCATCTGCAGAATATTTGCTAATTAAGCTTTAGCAAGGGCACACCTGAGTGTGCAAATGAAGGTTAATGGGATTGAGCAGTTGTAAGACCTTCATTTGACTTGCAGGGCTTTACTCCAGTCAACAGTGCAGAAGACTGACAGAACCCAGTTCATCAGAGCTGAAGGGAAGATCCAACTCCTTTTCAACTCAAATGAAGCAAACCTGACATAGAAATTGGAGAGATGGTGAATGCACAAAGCCACCCTAGCTCTCATAAACTGGTTTTTGGGTGTTTTTTTTTTTTTTTTTTTTTTTTCTTATAAAATTTTTGCCTTCTGCAAAGAATCTGCTTGGAAAGTTCAGTGTTTATGACTGAACAGAGTAGATCAGTACTTCTTGAAACATCAAGGAAAAACATACATCTTGTTATAGCAGTTTTATTTGGTTCTCAATGGCCTCTAAACTGTGAAAGGGGTGGAGTGATTTTGTTGATTTAGTAACAAGAGAGGTGTTAATGGATTGAAAAGAAACTTTTGGAGTCACTTCCTATATATCACCTTGTTGTAGAATACAGGAATCACCTTTGTGCTTCCTTTCCAAAGTCATTCCTGTCTCATTTCAGTGAGAGGTATGGGTTTCACTAATCAATTAAAAGTGGTTCAGTATTGCAAAATGGCTGCACATTTCAGCTCCTCATGTTGAGAAGGTACATGACATTCATTGGCACTGAGAGATAAAAGCACATATTTATGACAGGAATAAAAGAAGTCATTTTTGATTTGTTAATTTTTGAAGGGACTTTGCGAATTCATCTCTTGCAATCTCCTGCTCAGAGCAGAGATGGCTGAGGTCAGATCAGATCTCTTAGGGTTCTGTCTGCATGCATCTTGAATATGGTCAAACCAATGTTTGAAAAGCAGAGAATTCCTGTAGCAGAGACTTTGTTCTTTAGGATCTGTGTCTTGTTGCTAGCAGTTAACAGCAGATGCCTGAAGAGTTCTCCTCTAGCTGTCCCTGTCACACAGGTGGGATCTTCCTCCATCCAAATGATGACAAGGACTGAATTGTCTTGCAGCTCCTGGGTTGTTCCAAATTTATACCTCAAAATTTTGTGATTCTGACATTATTAAATGCTAATAAGGAAGCAGAGAATTCTGCAGCTCAGTTTATGATTGAGATTAACCAAGAGGAGGGGAAATTTGCTTGTTTACATTGAGTAGGGTGTAAACATTAGTTCTAGAGGAGGTTCTTCACATACTTGGATTTGACAAAGTATTTGCAGACTTCAGACTGCTGTTTTGGATGTTTCTTTACTCTGTCTTGGGTTTTCTCTCCAGAAGGTCTCTGGTGTCAAATAAGCCTTGGGAGGCAGGGGCTCTTCTCCAGCCAAGCTCTAATGTTTCTCTCTCAGTCCTGAGACAGTAGGGAGAAGGTCCCTTTCATCCCTTTCAGATATTTTCTGAAAACTATGACAGTTTTCTAACTACAACACTATACAACTATAATAGTTAATATAAAAATAATAGTTTCCCACATAGGTCTGATTCGACCATAGATGAATTGTGGCGGTCCATTGCACTTTGACATAATGTTTTTTAATGACAAAATACCAAGTTGGAAATGAAAACTTATTCTTCTCATATTCCTCATTTAAATAGTTTCCAAGCTATCTCATACTACAATGGCAACTTTTAACAATATTATGAAACATGATTAGCTACTCTTCTTTTTAGTTCTTTTCAATACTCAGCCCTTTGGATGGAGGCTGCCAGGTCTTTTCCAGCTTAAGGATATATAAAAGAGATCTTGCAGTGTGAACTGAAGGCTTCAATTAGTCACAGACTCTCTTTTTCATGAGAAGTTCATCATGGTAAATAAAAGCCTACAAGTGAGTGTGGCACTGCAGAGCAAGGTCTGCAGTTGTGACAGCTCTGCTTAGGAAGGTTTAATGAAGATACTTAAAATAATTAATCATTGCTACTTAATATGCCATGCATATACAATATATATGTTGTTAGCATGCATGTTGTATAGAGAGTATATATATACACAACACCTGATTTGAGAAACTCTGCTGAGCCTGAGTATTTGAAATCCTTGAGATTACTTACCTTCACTTGATGCTTGAAAGTTGCAGGGGGTGCTTGAAACATATGTTCTGAGGCACAGGCAGTGTCTGAACTTTACTGGTGAGTTTTCTGCAAGTGCAACAAGAATTTCCTTTAGAGATGTTCTATTTATTTCTTTCAATCCAAATATTACAAAAGAAGGGCTGGAATGCCTTATCTTCAGCGTCTTATATTTAATATCTTTTATTCTGGGATTTGAGAGTGCTCTGCAATCGAGAATTAAGCCTCTAAAGATCTGCATCAGGGGCTTCTGCATCTAATCTGTGAGTCACAGATGAGTAAACTGAGTCACAAAGGGAATGACTTCCTCGAGGTTATACACTATGTCAGTGAGTACAGACAGAATTAGAAAGCAATTGTTTCCTCTTTCTAATTACTGAGCAATAGTTTCTTTAAATTCTGGAAGTCAGTTTTCTGTCAGTCTACAAAGCAGAAGTCAGTCTTTTCCCTACAACCACTGAGAGCAGCTTTTGGAGGTAGATGGATTGTGGTTTTGAATCCTTCTTTTCTGCAAGGTTTTGCATACCGTTCATAAATGCTGTTATTTAAATAATGAATTGAAGGGGATTTTGTGGCCCTTGTATAGTGATCAATCACAGGGAAAAACAAGGGATCAAGAAATGAAGGTACTTTTCTAGGTCTTGCTAAATAAGTTGGCAGGTTTTTCTAGGTAGGAAAGAGATTCAACTATTACATGTTGAAGGATTATGAACCATCTTTAATTGTTTTCGTGAGTCATCCTTCAATCTAAAATATTGTCTTTATCCTAGTGGAGATGTTTGGAGACCTTCAGATTGCTATTACTGTTGTTTATATCACCATTATTCCTGTTTGATGCTGCTGTAGGAATTGCCATCTTTTAATTAAGGATGAAATGTGAGCATGAAAAGCTGCTTGCTTTAGTATAGTACCTGTGGCTATATCTATTCAGTATTTTTAAGGCAGATTTGAGCTTCCTTTGTCTGCCACTGCAGCTGGTTATAAAGCTTTTATCTCTGTTGGCACAACATTGAAGCAAGGGAGTGAGTTTCTCAGGGAGGCTGGGCATGTTAGACAGGCTCAGCTGTGTGCTTTTGGCCACCTCCTTCCAGCCAGCACAAAGCACAAACATGGACCGTCCATCCACTGGCACAGGCTGTGACACAGCTTTAGCTGTCAGAGGTGCATTCACCTGGCAGGGAGGGTGACTCCTCAGACTCAAAAGTGCAGTGCCAATAAAGCTGGGATGTCCATTGGGCATGGAGGATAAGCTGAGTTCACACCTTCCCTCTAACTATCACTATTAAGCAAACAGCAGAAATGATTATTTGAATATTTTCTACTAAAACCCATGAATTTGAAAGTAGATATTCCAATCACTTAGCTAGTTTGGGTGGGGTTTATTGGATGTGGAAATGCTGGCCTCTTGTGCAGGTTGCATTGATATCCAGCTGTACTCCTGGCTCTGATTGGAAGGAGGCTTTAATGAACTTCTGGTTTTCTGTATGATGTTTAAGTTCATGCTGCTGCTGTGATTCACACAGTTGGCAGGCATGGACCTCTGACAGGCAGAGCAAGCTATGGCCATGTGTTTTTGCAGAGTTCCAGATCAATGGGGTTGCTTTGGAGCTCGTCTGCTCAGGGCTGAAGGGTGGGTGAAAAACTGGAACTCTGAGGAGGGTGAGTTGTTCAATACCAGACCAGTGCTGTCTCCTCCAAGTTGGAACATGTGAAGGAATAGGATTTGATCCCCTTCTCTGAAGAGGAAAAGGCTCTGTCTTTCTGAAATACATCCAAATGTAGATAGGCCACTGCATATTTTCTACATTAAAGATGAATTCCTAAAGAGACTATCCAATATTTTTTTCACAGGATTTCTGCACTGCCATTGGATATCAGTAGCCATCAATTCTTAAGAGCATAATCCTGGCATCTGAATTAACAGTTTCATTTTACTTGATTCTGTTCTGCTTAAGCCAGAAAGACAATTATATTAATATACCACTTCTTTAAGCATGCGCTATTCACTGTAAGCATGATTCTAGGTCAATGTTGCCTGCTGTCATTATATTTGATCTTTTTTTCTAAAGCCCCAGCTGGTGAAAACAGCTGATTACATGACCATGTCATGATATTTAATTTGTAATTAAAAGTTTTAAATCTTCTAACTGAAAATATGGGCTTTAAAGCCATGAGCTGTCAAATGCTAAAATTGAGCATCAAATATGACTGTACAATATCTCATATTTTAGCTTTGTTGGGTATATTATAGCGTAGTTGGTATGCTGAGGCAGATCTCCACCTGGAGATACAGCAGGAGTAATGTTTTGCTTGTAAAATTCTCTTTAAAAAAAGATCAAAATCCAAGAGATTTTTGAAGTTGTTTCTGGGAGAGATGGTTAAATAAAAAAGGTGGCAAAGAAGACATGTTGCAGTAGTAAATCATATGGTGGTGTCAGGAGGATGTCCCAACACATGCTTCCCTTGTGACGGAGTGCACCCCTCTCTGGTTTCCCAATAATTTATTTACAGCCACGTGAATTGTCCTTCCTGGGATCCAGCTGAAGATGTCACTGAAATGGTCTCCTTTGATTCATCTGTATCAGGTTTCTCTCTCATGGCACTTTCATTTTAGCCTTTTTCATTTTTAGAATTCAGAGCTGTCAGCCCTGCTTTGCTGGCTCAGACTGTGCCAGGGCTGTGGGCTGTCCCTGGTGTTTGAAAGAGAATTCTGACCTTCCTCCATGGCTTTTGGGCACAGTGGCCTTTCTGCACCAAGGTGAATGTATTGGCAAACGTTGGAATCTATTCATTTTCTGATATGGCAACTCATTTGTTATCCCCTGCTTAGGCCACTGGTAAGCAGGGCACCCATGGCACCCTCAGCATTTGGGGAAGAGGTCTCTGCTGTGGTCCTCAGTAAGGAGAGAGCTGAGGTCCATTAATACTCAGGGTAAAGGGGACTATTCACTCTCGATCTTGTTACCACTCTCTGCAGAGAGATACCTGCCCAGTGTGCTCAGCACAGGATGGGGGAAAGACAAAAGTATTTTAGGAAAGCCTGACTAAATGTTAATTAGCAGTAATTAACGAGGCTGTGACCAGTGGGCTTGTAAGGGCATCAGACACATGGCCTCTGCTTTGGCAGTGCTGAGCACTGAGGGTCACAGCTGTCCTGCTCTTGTGTTTTCTAGCCTGTCAAATGTACTCCTCCTCCTCCTTGTGAATTCTGGTCCCAGTGACATGCCCCACTGTCACCAGTGCCTCTTGCAGTGCAGAACTGGAAAACAACCCCATTCCTCTGCATACACAGCGTGCACTTGTCTGTTGTGTCTGTTGTGTCTCTGTTGGTACCTCTAGATGCCCAAACCAATCTGTCCTGTAGATCTGTCTGATACTTGGAAATACTTAGGATGATCAAAAATATTTACAAAAGGGCATTAGGAGATTAAACTGAACAAGGCGTAGTTTGTTTATAATGCTATTCCAAAATGGAAAGCCCACAGGAAGATGATGGATTAAAGGTTAAGTGATTGGGGTCTCAACCTGAGTCTTTATTAATCTAGTTGACAGAATTTAGAGAAATTATTTGTTGTATTGACAGAATTTAGAGAATTTTTTTTCACGTTCCCTGACAAGTGATAACTTTTCCCCTAGTGTAACTCCTCTATTTCTGCCTTTCACTTATACCTCACCAAAATAAAATTACAATTAAAAACAGCAACAGCAAAACTCCTAATGCCAGACACTTGAATCTCTAAGCTTTTTACCATGGCTAATCCTGTTTTGTCAATGCCTTTTAAGTGGTTTGACTCCCCCCCACCCAATGTAAATGTTAGTGATTACTGTTAATGAACTATTTCTTTCAGTAGTAGTAGTAGTAGTTAGGGAGAGGCCATCAGATCTC
Source organism: Erpornis zantholeuca (assembly GCA_013400515.1). Lineage (NCBI taxonomy): Eukaryota > Metazoa > Chordata > Aves > Passeriformes > Timaliidae > Erpornis > Erpornis zantholeuca. The sequence goes on from VZTN01035203.1 coordinate 34,103, forward strand.
ATAATGCTATCATGCCAATCTTTGTCTAAAGCAAAACAGATCCTTCTTATCTTGTGCAAGTAGTTCTCAAAGTGGACAAGCAAGGACAATTTTTAGACATAAGCACACTTATTTTTTTTATTTTGATGGTATAATTCTTTAAAATTAGTACAGTTCTAAAAGAAATGAATGTCATATTAGATGATGTTCCTTTTAATGTAATTTTACCACAATAAACATGTATCTTAGAAGTTTAGTCATAGATTGCAGTAAGGAAGCCACATTGCTTATAATGTAGCAGGCCTGAAGAGAACCCAGTGTGAATATACTGAATTGCTTCTGGTACTTGAAGGAACCTGGCTGTTTAGGCAGAAATACAGGTTTTTCTATGTCTGCTGTCTTGTGCCCCAGGCAGGGGTCACCAGTGTTTATGGCTAAGGGACAGCTGCCCCTTAGGATGTAATTAAAGTTCTGTCATTTTAACCATAAACGTCTCTTAAGTTTCAAATTTATAACCGTGGCGTTTGTAATGAGATTAAATAAAGTTAAGAACCTCTATCTAGCAGCCTCCTATTCAAGTAAAGTTCCTAAGTTAATTAAAATTACACTATTCTCCTTGTAGAAAATATACTTGTGTTTGTCTTGGAGTTTGGTGCTGTTGCAGAAATTCTGTTTGCCTTTTGGAGCTGATTATTGCATAGCAGGGCCAGAATGATGCAAATGAAGGAGCAAATTCAGGACAAAGACCTTGCAACCCCATAACACTTCTCAGAAAGTGTCTTCTCAGAAAGTGCTAATGCTGCTATGGAGGGTCCTGGTCAGCATCCAAAAATAACAGTCATCATCCAAAAATGTTGGTATGGATCAGATTGCTTAGCTTTTCCAAATTCCACAGTTGCATTTTAGTGCTCTCACCTCTGAAACTGGCTCTGATTTTATAACTTTTTTTGGAGTCAGATTCTGGTTTTGAAAGCATAAAATTAAATATTATGAAGAAAGAAAATGGCTATTTTGACTGTATGATCAGTCAAGTGAAGATGGGTGAAACAGCCTGCAGTCATTATTACAAATCTTGTTGACATGTGGGTTGACCATCAGAGTTATATAAAGCAAAAATAACTGTGGAAGATTTGGAGAAGTAAGTCTCTGGCATTGCATGCATGTTTCTAGTAAATTGTATTAAATTTCTCTGACTCTTCCCAAATTCTGCAACTAACTTTTGCTGTTTAACATGTGAGGTGATTCTCACTGCCCCACTCTCTGTTAACTTCCTGTAGTAACAGACAACTTAATGGGGGGTTTTAAAAAAGAGGGAAAAGGACTTTCTACATGGGCAGATAGTGACAGGACAAGGGAGTGTTTAATTAAAAGTATGTGTGTGTAATATAAAAATACCAAAGAATTTTAGAATCATAGTTAATTAACAGTGAATGTCTTTCAATTGATAACATACATTAGATTTAGTATTTTGAGACTAAATTTACTGGTGCATTAAATAGGTCAAAACTTTAATCATAAGTCATAGCAAAATACACATTTGTTGCTTTAAAGTAGTTCAGTGGAATTAGTGAAAGCAGCCTAGATCCCCTCATAAGCTATCTGAAGCTAAGCCAAAAATAGTGGATGTTAATTCCATTTCTATCCTAATCCTTTCTCTGCTTGTCTAACAATTTTTTACATATTCATACCAGAGTATCTACCTCAAAAGTTCATGCTTTCTTCTTTGTGTATTCAGGTGTGGATCCCCTTTGAAATTTCAAATTGAAATCTTTCAGACAAACTCAGAACCTGAAGTAGATATTTCTGAGTAAAATTCCTTTCCTATAAATTATATTTTTACATTTTAAAAATGAAAGTTAAGCCAAGCAGTCTGCTCTGCCTAGCACACACAAAGAAAGTTGGTTTGGGTGCCTATGTACGCACAAAATCAGTGCATTTCTATCCATGTTTCATGTGGGTAATCCATTCCTGATTAGCCGATTCACAAAATACAAAGATATTGCATGGCTGTTGAAGAGATTCCATGTTTTGGGACTGGATTTTTAAAAGGCTTGGCACGTCATTCTCCATACCTGACCCAGCCCCTTGCTGGCAGGGGAGGTCAGAAGGACCATCCAGACCCTTCTGTTTCCCACTTTTCCCAGAAGCCGTGGGCTGGACGTGGGGCTCACGTGGGAGATCCAGCACTTCGGGGGGGTGTGCCTGCAGCATTGGGCCTCTTCTCGAGGGACCTTTGTGCACCCTGAGCAATCAGTGCCAGCAGTGCTTGTGTGAAATGCAGAGTTTGGGAAGGCCCAAAGCCATAGGAGAATTGTTACAATTGTTCTAGCATGGAACACTGGTCTGTCTGAGCAACAATGTTCAAATGCTGTTGGGAGTAGCTAGTCAGAATATTCTATATGTACATGTGTAATAGATGTCACATCAGCCCATGTTTGGTGTTGATGTCACCTGCAGTGGGGAAAAATAAATTTCTTCAGAGCTCTCTTTGGAGGTTTCCTTGCCAGCATCACCCTGGACGTTGTTTTAAGTGATGTTGCTATGTTTGGACTCTTCCATCCATCTGAATGTATTTTGTGTGATGTGATGAATCAGTTTCAAATGCATCACTTCTTTCAGATACAGAGGCTTCTGCAGCCATGTCCATTGCTACATAAAGAGAGGAAATAGGGGCCTCAGTTTCTATGTACATGTACATATCTGAACCTTGTAAACTTCGTAAGAAAGCCCTTCAAACCTCCCTCATATCATTTGTGACAGGGTATGTTTTAAGCTTCCTTTCACCTGAGTCTCAATATTTGTGTCTGAGGATTTCCATTAGTAAGTGTTGTTTCATCCAGGTGTGGGTGAGAGCCTTTGCAGGTGTTCTCTTTTAAAGAGATTAAATGTAAGATTTTCACCTTGTAGGCAGGTATTGTTCTGGTGTTTAATCCTTTTGACTCCTTTGAACCCTGCGTGGCAGACTGTACTCGTGTGCAAGTGGCTGCAGAAGAGGTAACATCTCTGTAGGATGGGAAATGACCTTTTTTCTGCATACAGTCCAAACTGGAGCAAACCCTATGCTAGAGGACATTGCTGCTGGTCACAGGTCCCTGCTGCACAGCCCACAATGAGAAGTTTCCTGAGAATGTGATAGCAATTATTATTATTTTTTGATGTTGTCATGTTCAATTTAATTTCGTTATGGAAAACAGCCAACACAAGTGGATTTCAGGTGAAGGGAAAATTGCAACCTGTTAGCCTTCCAAAGTTAACAATGGAATCACAAGCACTGATAGATGCCTGGATCAGCTGTAGAGCTCTTGGTTGGCAGAGGGAGCAAAAGGCATGTTCTTATCAGTTACGTTGGTACGTGACTCTTGGAGCCTGTAAATATCACATTAAAAGGATCACGTTTGAGAAGCTTCTCACTGGGAGGGTTGAATGTGAGCCCTTGCAGCCACCATGTGTTATGAGTGAACTTCCCTGTTACATTTGCCGAGTGCTTTTGTTCACCATGTGTATGTTCCTTTCCTGTTCCATGTATTCATTTTTATTCTAGTGATATAGTGCACGAGAAAAGATGCAGGTTTCTGTAGGAGACTGCTAAGGAGGCAGAGTGCATAGAGTGTATCCAAGTGAAAGTTGTCTAAAATGAGAAATACTGGCTTTCACTCTCTGCATCTGCACAGCAAAATATCCAATAGTACTTGGCCTGGAAGCAATGCACAAATACTCTGGATCTTTCTGTTCAACACAGTGAGTTCTTGTAGAAGAGACATATATGTATATGTGTGGATAGATACAGATACATGAGCATATTAAAATAATTTCAGTTGCACAAATGTTGCAACACCTCTGTGACACCATGGAATATGTGTAGTCAATCTGATTCAATCAGAAAAATTGGATCGCTAAACCTGCTGAGATTCAAAATCTTCAATCACAGCTTTTCTCAGATGTGAAACTGCTAACATAAATGTTAATAATGTATAGGATACTGTACCAACTGGTAGAAATAAGAGTTTTCAAAAAATGGAAGTGACTGAGTGCACCAAAAAGAGAACAGAAAAACTGCAAGACTTCAATTAAAGATATTCTCGTTTTGTTTTTGCCTTGCATCTGGTGCCGTGAGTGTGCACCTTCCACAGCCAGCATGAACTTGTGGATTTGCAAAGGTGAGTGGCCCAAGAGCCCAGAGCATGCACCCTTAACAGAGGCAATGCTGAGGTGCAGACTCTCCTTACAGAGAGAGGGAAATTTCACCTCCAGCCTTTCACTGGATCCCTCTTTGTGGCACCTCCTGTGGTGCTGTGGTGAGCACAACCTGGAGTGCTGTGCAGCATTATTTGTTCAGGGAACACTGGCAGTGACCTCGCACTGACCTGGTAGAGGTCATTTCCTTGGGTTTCATGTCATCTCTGCCACAAGGGGTCAAAACAGCTTTGTCCATACCTACTGTGCACTTGTGTGGGCTCTGGGAAAACAGTGGGCTCAAACAGTGGGCTCCAGCAGAGACTGGATAACTTCTGAAATTACAATGTCTAAATGAAATTACTAAAAACTAAACATTTTTTTTGTTTTGACAATTCAGTTAAAATCATTGGCTTAATGACCACAGTGGTGAAAAGCTATCTAGTTTGAAAATACTTACGTCTTTGCTTGAGTTACATGACATCTCTGGAAGTCCCAAAAATGGCTCCAGTGAGTTTAGGGAGATGATACTTGGTAATGTTGAGATAGTTATTGTTAAAAGGTAGAAACCAAGGAAGATCTTTTCCTCTTGTGTTTTGTGAATTGGAAAAAACCCCCAGAACTACAATAAATCCTGGATCTAATTTAGGGAAAAACTCTTTGGGGAAAGTGAAAATGGAAACTGACTTGTCTGAGTACACCTAGATTAGAATACTGTGCTTTTTAAAAAGTACTTGTGAACTGTGAAAACCAAGAAGCCCAAGCAGAAAGTCAATAGAGATTACAGTTTCCAGAACATTTATTTCCTACTTAAATTGCTTCTTTCTCTTTTCTACCATTTCCTGCAGATCTCTCTTTTTTGCCATGTCAGCTGACAGTCACCAGCTCCACACCCATTCCTACCAGGACTCGCTAAGTTCTACTTGTCACAGTCTCTTGAATGTCAACAGTCACCCCCTATCCAAGAGCTCCTCAAATCTGACCTGTATTGGGCACTCGAGGAGTTTAGAGGAAAGGCAAAACAAACAGGAGTTGAAGAAAAGCCATAGTAGCACCATCTGCCATATCCTGGAAAACAGGAGTGATGCAAGGAGTGTGCAGAGTCCTCCATGGTCCTCCTCACAACCTGGCGTGATGGGACTTGGATCAGAGGTCCAAACCATATATGACCAGTCAGTCAATGACCATTCAGAGAGCAGAACTAAGAATACAAACCATGTTCTTGTCACTGAACAGTCCTCAGCATCCTGGGGAGTGGGGGACACTAAGATGTGTGTAAAGAGCAGCACTGTTCAGAATGTTTCTTCAGCCTGCTTCTTTCACCAGCAGAGCATGTGTGAAATGGAAGAATCAGGAACTGCCCTTCGGAGAAGCCACTCAGACCTAACCTGCAGTTGCAAACAACAGACTTATGTCACTCACATAGAAACCAGTGCTACTCACCCCAGCCTAAGCTCTTCTGGCTGCAGGCATGGTCCACCAGTGGCTAGGATGTCTTTCCAAACGCAGAGATATGGATCAGAAACAAATGAAAATACATCTCACTATCAAAACCTTGTGACTCATCTTCCAGTCCTGCCTAGAGACCCTCAAATACCCACAAATACCTTTGACAGTGGCAGTATTCCACGTAACAATACTGTTTACACAGATCCTGGAACATTTCATGCTGCTATTCTAGGACCCCACATGCCTGGAAATGGTTTCCCAAACAGGACAATGTTCAGTCAAACCCCTGGGATTATTCATGGTGGTCTGACTTACGGTAATATTCCAAACTCTGTGTACTCCCCCATGGTGATGACAGTTCACAACAACTCTGTGGGGCCCTGCAGTCTCAGGCAGGATGCCCTGAAGGCAGATGCTACCATCCCAGCCTACTGCCACTCCTTGCCCATCCCGTCCATACAGCTCGTCCCACGGTTGGTGTGCTCTGTTAGTGAGACAGGAAAAGAGCAGGCAGAACCTGGCTACTTTCATTCCTTTTCTGCTTCAGACATTCTGACATATCCTAAGCTGGTGTCTTCAGTAAGTGAATCAGGCCTGGATGCCAAGAAAATCCTGAAGTGCTGTAACGTTCCTGGAGAACAACTGCAACATGCTCAGCAGGAGAGACCTCCTCCAGAAGCCAAGGCCGCCTGTGTTGCCCTGAGCAGCCAGCAAGGTCCAGACACGGTAGTGATAACTAAGGATATGTGGACTATGACTTCTATGAATGACATAACCAGAGGCCTGAAACCAGCTCTTGAGCGTAGAGATGCTGAGGTACAAACTCTTCCAACCATGGAATGCAAATCAGTGGCAACAAGCCCAGCGGCTGCAGCAGAAGGTCACTCACATGTGTTCCCAGAGGTGAACCTGGAGCAAGATTTGGAGGCCCCCAAATCTCCAGTTCGTGAAGTGAGATGGGATGATGAAGGAATGACATGGGAAGTGTATGGGGCATCTGTGGATCCAGAAGTCCTCGGGGTAGCCATTCAAAAACATCTTGAGTTTCAAATAGAGCAATTCCAGACAGAGCCTGCTGAGGCAGCTGAGAAAAGTAATGAGGAGCCACCTCCTGAAAAAACTGGGAAAAAAAGACCTTTCAGAACAATGATGCATTCTCTGAGATATCCAAGCTGTTGTGCTCGTTCCAGTACTGCAGTGGAGTGAGCACAGCTGGAGGGTGTAGGATAGTTGTGCTGCTTTTAAATTGTACATAAATGCTGACTCATAAGTATTAACACAGTATAAGTGGACAGCCCACATCAGGATGAGTGGGAAAAGTCCAGTGATCATCAAATATACAATAAAACAAGCAAACATCCATGGCTGGACCATATAACAGAGAACATGAGATTATACTTAAATAATGCTCTCCAAATGCTCTTGACTGTATTTAAGGTAGCACAGTTTTCTTCTATGTTAGTTTTAAACTGTATTGTAAGGAACGAAACTTCTTTTTTAATGATGCATCTTTTTGAAGTAACAATGACTTTTTTCTGTATTTTAATAATTTAGGGTTAGAAAAAAAGTTAGAAAATTATGCTTTAATCAAAGTTCTTAGCTTTCAATCACATTTCCTTAAATTATTTTGGCAGCTGTTTTGCTGTTAATTTATAATAATCCTGACTACAAGACCTGTAGACAAAATAACAAACTAGTGTAATGTTCTATGACAAGGAATTGTAACTCTTTTCTACATAACTGTGAAGTAATTTCAGTGTTGCTAGTCTGAGCTCTTCCCCAAGCAAGCTCATGTACAGTTGGATCAGCTTTCTAATTAGTTTGTAGTTATGATGAATTACTCTCTACATATCCAGAACTTTTGTTTACCAAGTGATTGACACAAGTGTACAGTATTACCAAAGATGACTCGTGTCATGTGAATTACTTACTGAATGCTTGTTTTAGAGGCCTGAAACAGAAGCCCTTCAGAGTAGTCTGTGGCACCACCATACCCTAAAACTCAAGAGCCGTTTTTGGTTTGCTTATATTAAAAGTAATTTCCAGTGAGTTCTTTCTATGTGCATCTATCCTGAACGGTGTTATTTGGCTGTTACATAAGCCACAGGGGACAGTTTGCATGTAACCTTTGCCTGTCGTGTTCCCCTCGGGTCTGACGTCTGCTGAAAGTGAGACCTTGTGTCTTCCCCAAAGTACAGTCCTAAGGTTATTCTGAGTGCCTTGATCATTTGGGCAGCTTAAAGATTTATTTTCTTCTAAAAACAACTTTGCAAACAAGTTTTCAGTGGGAAACCTGTTACGGTAGTGTAATGCAGCCGTAGTTCAGGGCCTGTTTGAAGTGCAAGGCTTGTCAAGAAAGCTGAGAATACTATTTCTAGTGTCATATGTGCCTTGGTCAATGTCAAAGATTCTTTGGGAAAAGAGATGTGCGATGATTTTTTATGAGGTGAGAAGAGAAACATTCATTTCTGTCTCAAAGGAAAATTTCCAGTTTCTGAGAACTTACTGCTGGGGGATTACCCACTGTTACTTTAAATGTGTGTGGTTTGCTTTGTTGGTTTGGTTTGGTTTTTGTTCCAGTAAGTTAGCAAGCTGTCTGTGAAATGTTCACTTGACATTTGTGTATGAACAGAAGCCCCTGGTGATTAGGACAGCTTTAAAATTTCATCTAGAAAATCCTTAAATGTAGGACCTGCTAGCTGGAATGTCCTGTGATGGATTAATTTAATAATGTAGAGTGGTTCAAGATCAAATTTTCGCTCCTGGGCAAAGTGGGATTTAACAGAGCTGGCTCCTGTGAAATTCACCTTGAGTTCAGGAGGCTTCTTTCAGACCCTGGGACTTTGTCTTTAATGAAGTCTGAGCTCAAAATGAATTTTATACAAACCAAGACTGAAACCACTGGAATATAATGCTTTATTCAGGATGCCTTCACAGCTGTGAGCATCCAAATTTGATAATGATTCTGGATGTTAAAATTCCTTTTATTGAAGCTTTAATAGGAGTAAGGAAGTAATGAATAACTAAATAAAATTACTCTGCTGTTATTTAATGTTTAGCTAAGCAGTTTCTATATGGGCTTATTTTATGGTCCAGAATATCGAACATTCATTTTTTTCCTTTCTTCACTTACACTTTGGGAATTTTAAGCACTGTAGTGGTATAAAACCTTGTCTTGTCTGTTAGCTTGTCCTTGGGTGTGCAGGAGAATTAAAGATTTGAAGAGTCAAACTAAAGCTTTTAAATGGCAAGTGTACCTTTCTCCCATGACCATTGTAATCTATATTTTTAACTTATTTGACATGTGGAATAATCTGTATTCTCCTTTGCAACCCTGCCATTCCAAGCACCTCTCCAAAATAATGCCCCCAGCTGTAGGAAAATGACACAATTGGACCAGTATCAAACTGATCAGAAGGAGAGAGTTTGCAGAAGGGACTGGAATAATACAGCAAAGTCCCTTGAATGCTTTGGCCATAAAATCTGGAACAACTCTTGTATTCATACAGTTCTGGTGTCAATTACTTATGGTTTATGCATTGGCATGACTTGCTACTACAGCCCTAAACACCGATTATCATTCCTGGATGAGAAAAATAAATTGCAAGTAAAGGGAAAAGATACCAATGATTTGCAAGTCCAGAGAAACAGAGGCTCGTTCATTATGGGCATTCTGAATCTTCTCGTTATTAATCAGGGTTGCTGTTATTTACAAAAAACAGTGCTTATGTTTGAGGACTTCCTACACTTTTGGAAAAGTTTAAAGTAAAAGAATGTAATGGAAATCTGAGAAAAAAACCCAACAACCAACACTCATCTGAATATAAGCTACAGGGAAAAAACAAGTTGTTAGACTTGTATGATCGGAGCCTTAAAAAAATGGCTATTTGGGTTCAATTTTTGAAAAAATTTAAATGCGGCCATTTTGTATATTAACTATTCTCTGTTGAAGTGTTACTCTTGTAAATGTGAGAACTCTGTTTTTTAATGTTTTCCAACTTAGGAAAATCCAAATCCATTACATTCTACTCTTAAATATAAATAAAATAGCAGGAAAACTCACACTAGATTTATAGCTGAGTGGGTCAATGCTGAACACAGATGCTTGCCAAGCTAGGGTGAAATCAGGGTGTATTATTTTCTCAAGCCCTTTTGAAAACCAGTTTGACACTAACCATTATCGTTGCAATTTCAATTTGAGATAATCTTTGACTATGGGGTTAAATACTAAAATAGAGGACATTATCTCAATGCTTTAAATAAAAACCTTCCATAGTTAAATCAGTTCTTTAAAAAAATCCAAAACAACACACTGAAGAGTTGCTTAGTCATTGTCATATCAGTTACTTTTTAAATCATTGTATTTATTTCTTTGGTCCTGACTGAAAAGGTTTTGCTTTAGGAACCCCTGTGCCCAAGAAAGCCATCTTCCTTCCAGGTGTCGCTTAAGAAAGTTTGTGTTGTACAGCTGAGCCAAAAGGCCCCACAGAGCAACACTTTTGCACAGTCCTCTGAGACGGGCAAGTGAGAGGAGGGAAAGGCAGTCAGCTGTTCTATACCAAAATGTAACCAAGACATTCCAGGGGAAAAGAGCATCTCCTCTCTATGGACAGAGCAATGTGTTCCTTCCTGATCACTTCTCTGCTTATAGCCTGTAAGAATAATGACAGGCTGGGCTAATTGCATTATTGGATAGACATTTAGTCTTTTAAATCCAAAGCAGTAACGACCTGTCTGAAGATGTGCTGAGGTAAGAGGCCTTCTAGAAGGATGTTACTCATTATTAAAGATTGAACAAGAAAAAACGTGTACCTTTGATCTAGGAAAAGTAATGTGTGGTGAGGTTGGGTTAAAGCAGAAGCTCAAAGTGGGGGTGAGATCTAGGGACCCCAGCTCCACACAGGGAACAGGGCTAGGTATCCTCCAGACACTGCTACTGCCTCCTCTCTCAGGAGCTTTTCCAACTGTGAAATTGCAATGTTAATACTTCATTGCCATCTGTTCCTTTCAGACATGGTGAGGTGATTAATTTGTCTTCTTAAGCCCCTTGAAAATGAAAGCAGTTTATTAGTGCTAAGTAATACTGTTAATTGGCAAGAGAGAAAGAGGCAGCATGTGGGTTTATGAGTTGGAAATAAATAATTCTAATCAACTCTCACAGTACCAGTTAAACAACTTAGTGGAACTTGCTGCGTCAGTCACTTGTGTCTTTCCCTTCCAGGGGACTTGAGGGGTCTAGGATTGATTTCTAAATTTTATTTCTTTTCCCTCCATTCAGAACTATGGATCTTAAATGAAGACTATGATGTGCCTATTCAGCTTCCTTCCAAAGCCTTGTTATTTACACAGGCTACAAGATCCAGCTAACCCTCTGCAAAACAGGGGAATCTAATCTAATGCCTGTGATCCTGTGTGCAGAGCCCCGGGCTGCTCGTATCTCCAAGTACTGCCTGTCCCCAAGTACTGTGGGTCCTGCAAGCCCTTCATGCCTGCTGAGGGAGGGAGCTGTGGTGCTTTCTTCTGATGCTATAGTCTGGGTCATCCCTCTCCCCTGCCCCTCTACAGAGCCATGAAGTTTTAAATGGAAAGAGATGGGTAAGCTTTGTGGGTGACATGTGGATTAGTGAGAATTTTGTTCCTTTTCTTGCTCAGGAAGCAACCTGCAGAAGTTCTGCCCAGTATAAAAATGGTTGTGTTCCCTTTTCACCTCTGCCAGACGGAATGAGTGTGTCCATTTTCTGTGGGGCAGCATCCTACCACAGGTAGTTCCAGTGCTGTGCACTGGAACACTGTTTCCCCTGGAACACTTTCACCAGACTTGGCACACAGTTGCTTGTGGCTTTTACTGCATCAGTGAAGGGAATGGTGCATATCCTTTGCTCTGGTTGCTTGGCTTCCATCTTTCTCGAGCTGTAGAAATGCAGAGCTTTCAGCTGACAGCCATCACATGTACCAGGGCCAATGTGTTCAGATAGCAGAGTACTAAGCTGTAGCTTGTAAGTCTTTGGAAGCATTAATCCTTTCTAATATGTGACCTAAACAGATGTCATCTGTCTTTTTATCAGGCTTTCAGTATACTACAGGCCATGCCACTCAGATGGCTTGTGAAGGAAGCTTAGAAAACAAAGGGGAGAGACACAAGCAAGGAAACGATTCTGCAGACTTCCACCCCCTTCCAGCCATCTCCCTCTCGCCTACAGGCACTAAAGACAACTCCAGTAACAACGGTGTCATGGATGTGATGAAGGGGAGGTTTTGTCCCCCGAGGTGTTAAAGGTAGTGGCACATAAGGAATGTGGGTCAGGCGCTCCGGTGCGCTCCTGCTGGCCAGGATTACATCTCCGAGCTCCACCTGGCGCTCAGCGCTGGTGCACAGCCCTGCAGGACAGACCCGCTCTTCCTCTCCGGCATCTTCTGGTTCCCGCTCACCTCCTACAATTTTTACTGTAAAGCAGAGATGGGGTCACAGCTTGGGGTGCAGTGACCCCTGCCCGAACTCCCTTTCGTTTGTGCTTTCCAGCACACACCTGTTGACGGGCAGATCTTTATGGTGCAGGAAACAGACAGAACTCTCCAGGCCTCGCTGCCAGCATCTGACCTGTGCTGTGCTGCCCTTAAAGCAACGGCAGGAGCTGGAGTTTCTGGCCCTTCCTTGGCACAGACAAAACACCAGCAGTGATGGCACATACATAAAAATTCAGGCCTTTTGCCTCCTCTGATGGTTTTTTGCAGGCTTGTAGGTAATTTGCTTACAGTGCCTCTGGTGCTGGTTGTAGTGCAAACTGGTGCACTACAGATTGGGACTGGGCAGATATTCTTGTGTGCAGGTAATTTGAATGCTGTCTTATGTTCATATCATCTGGAAAATCCTACAAATTCCATTGCCTCAGAGAATCCAATTTTAGAAAAGCTTCTACACTGATTTAAACTCACGGTGTGATGTTATAACTTGTTATATTGTAATTTCTTCCTCGTCCACATAGTGATTTGTGTATTCTACATTTCATGCTTTTTTTCAGCATCAGCCTCATGCTAACAGCAGAATGAAGGGTTAATTTAGTGTTGTGCTGTTGCAGTTGCTTCCTTAAAAAGGATCTTGGGAAAAGATGAGACAAATGTTTCCAAGAAAGCAGAAGAGACCTGTTTCGATTGCCTGTTGTTCAACAACCTGCTTCCCCACTCAAATGAGAGCAAGCCCTAGGGCTGTAACACATCCCTTGTGCTCCAAGTGTGCACTACGAGTCCTTTCCTGCTCTAGTTTTGACTGGAATGTGTGTGTGTGTGTGTGTGTGTGTGTGTGTGTATTGGGGGAAGCTTCAAAATGTTTAATGACCAAAATCACACTAGCTGTTTTACTACAGGTTCAATCTATGTTTGTGATAGAACAATTTTTCTGAAGCAGGTTGAAGCTTTATGAAAACAGTTTTAGTTTAGTTAAAATTGTTTCTACACTGTTTACATGCCTCCCTCCCTCTAGTGGGAGTTCTTTGGTGCTGTGCCTGTTATTTTTTGTATTGATAGGTTTGGGCCATAACAAGTAAGAGATTTGTTCACGACTGTAGTGGGACCCTAATTCACAAATGCAAACCATTGCTTCCAGAAGTTCTGCTCTTGGTTAGGCTGCCTGGAGAAGCTACAGAAAACCTTCCTGAGAACCTCTTTAAATGAAAGATGAGCATGGAGTTAGGTGTAGTCTCGACTTTTGTTTGATGCAAAATGGGATAGATGAATAAACAGTAATTTAAAAGTTTGCAGAAATGAGAAATCCCTAAACTAGAGAAAGGAAAAAGGCTATGAGGGTATGCAGGAAAAGGCTATTAAAACATCTGTTTACAGTATATATAATAAACTGTTTGTGTGGGAGTTCAAAAACATTTCATTCCTCTCTGGCACTGAGGTATCTCGACACAGAACGCAAAGATTCAAGGTGAGTAAATAAAGTGCAGAGAGCTTTGAAAGTGCCCTGCAGGTTAGTGAAGCCTTTGGACTTCAGCACAAGCGGCAGCTGCTCCGCTGGGCTCCTTGGGCCGGCTGGGGGCTGAGGTCGCCCCGGGGCCACGGGCGGGACGGGCCCGGCGGGAAGGCTGGGGATGGATCTGGCGCACAGCTGTGGGGCCGAGTGCCAGGTCACGGCCTGCCTGGAAGGGGACCAAGGACAGACGTCAGAGAGGATATGTGGGAGGGAGGGTCATGCACCCGGGCTGGCAGGGACAGAGGAAAAACAGTCCTTTTCCAGCGGCAGAGCTTGAGGAAACTGGCGATTCCCGCGGGAGCTGCATGAGGTTCCCTGACGCCTACCATGACGGCTCTTCTAGAGTTTCATACTCCGCCACGGGACTGTTGCTGCTTCTGACAAGAGCAGCCGGCAGCTTGGTCTGCCTCGGCGTCCGGCTGCACCCGCAGCTGTGCCGGCCGTGCTGCCCTTCCTTATTCCCCCTTTACGAGGCAGGGATGGACTGCTTAACTGTGTGGTAGCATTGCAGAACAGGGAAATCATTCTGGGACATTTAACGGAGAAGTTAACACAGCTGATGCTCTTCATCTACATTATTGCAGTTGTTGAAAGAGGAACGGTCTGAACAGAAAACAGAAACATTCTCTAAACCCCATAAAATTTGCTCTAAAATCGTTGCACCAGAGAATATTCTTCAAGTTCTTTGTGGTTTGAGTGATGCACAGTTTTGCAGGCCCGTACCTAAGAAATGCAGAAAAAGTTTCCAGTTCTCTATCAAAGCTCATGTTCTCTCCGTTCTTCATTCCCACACTGCAGACAAGCGAGGAAGAATGTCTTTGAGTGTGACCAGGGAGTCATTATGCATTTTGCCAAAGCAAGGAAGGATGGGCTTTATGCTGCATAACTATATGTGGGATTCCCATTCAGCAAGAAATAGCCCTGAATCTTGGGTATAGGTGTGCATTATTATAGGTGTCACAGTTCTGAAGGGAAAAGCTGCAGGCTTTTATCCTCATTAACTATTTCTGATGTGTATGTAGATCCCTTTTATGCATCCAAAATGCTTTTCTTCACACTCTGGTTGGAGGCTTATTGTGAACACTGATACACAGTTTTATATTTGCTGCTGTTTTAACATGAGCAGATAATCTTCCCATAAAATTGCATCTCTACCCAACCTTTTGCCTCTATTTTAGTAAACCAATTTGCCTTAAGCTGATGTAATTTTAAATTTCTTTTTCTGATCTGCCATGTAGGTTTGTGTAAAAAGGCACATCTAGCTTGGCAAAGGATATGGCTGAGGGAGGAGCAGTGTGTACTGCCATGAGGGACGGGAGGAAAGAGACCATTAAAATATTACCCTTGATATTCCTTTAGGGGTAAGATGGAAGATGTATCCAAAGAGCAAATCCTCTTAGGAAGGCATGAGCTTAACCACGATGAATTCACACAGAAAGTGTACTGTGTGAAGCAACTCTACCAACAAAAAAATCCCTCAAACCATCTGGATTGTGATATTGCCTTGGTCAAGCCCGTGGGAGACATGACAGAAACCTGCCATTGTCCACTCTGCCTGCTTGCCCAGGATAGGCAGCTTTCTTTTCTTGGGAGAGTCCTGCTGGGTAACTGCATGGGGGACACAACAGGTATATGAACCCTGCTGGTTTTCCAAGGTCAGGCAGGGTTGGTATTATTTCTCCTCTTAAATCCAAATACACAGAGAAGGATTATATAACACACCCTCTGTCTCCTACATGTTTAGACAAGGAAGCCAAATACGTGAAATGCTGGTTCCTAGGGTAACAGCACATCTGGGATTAGGTGGCCGATTTCTACTTTCACTTGTGTCAGCACCGAATGATTTGTGCCTGTAACCGCGAGTAAGGTCCTGTTCAAAAGAACGGCTCATTGGTCTGTGCCCAGAGGAGGAAATGTGTAGGAAATTGTGACTCAGCTACCACATGTACTCAGCTACTTAGATGTCCATTTGAAGTCCTTTCTGCTTGAAGCCCCAATACATTCTCTGTTAAGCTTTAAGTGCTATGCACACATCTACAAGAGGCAGCATTTCACAAATGTGCTGGCCGGGTGGTCATGGAAAGGATGAATCTCACAGAATCACAGAATAGCCTGCATTGGAAAGGACCCCCAAGGATCATCGTGTCCAGCCCTGAATGGCCCCGCCAGGATCGAACCCACAAGCTCGGCGTTATCGGTACCACGCTCTGACGGGCCGAGCTGATCCCCTCGCCCTGACCAGCTAAAGCGCGTGGGCAGGGAGGAGTAATTGGATTTTTTCCCACCTGGAAAGCGGGATGGCAGTACTGGGAGGTGTTCTGCCGTGCTTCACACTTGCGGAAAGGAAAACCCAAAACCTCCACTGTGTAAAGCCAAACCAAGCCACGTACACTGCGAGATTTCCGGTGGACACGGAAAAGTCCCAAACCGGTGGCTCGCCCCATGATATAGGTTCTGTGCTCCGGGGATTTGCCGTGCGGAGTCTGCCGTGAATCCCGGATTTTGGCTGCCGTGAGGAGCAGCAGCAGCAGCACAGCAGCACAGCCCCCCCGCCCCCTCAGCGTTCCCTCNGAGGGCGGCGGGGCCGGGGGAGGTATCCGGGGGGGATTCGAGAGCAGTCCCGTGAGGAATCCCGCAAGGCATCCCGTTAGGCATCCCGTAAGGCACCCCGTGCCTCGCAGCGGGAAGTGCCCGGGCACCCGGCCTGGGTCGGGCAGGTTGGCAGGAAATGGACGCTCCGCGGCGCTGGGCTCTCACGGGACACGGAGACGGGGTTTTGTAATGATCTCGCTCTCTCTTGGTGTCCCGGAGAGGTTGTGTCGCGAGCGCTCCTAAAGCCACGTCTCCCATTGCAAAGGCGAAGTCTTTTGTTAGCAGCTGCGCTTCTCAGAGGTTATATAAGCAGTGAATGTCTGGGTTAGGAATGGTCGGGGTTGTGCCGCATCGTGTTTGTTGAGTTTGTCAGACCTGTGTTGTTCGGTGCCGGTAAGCGGTGTGAGCTAGAGCTTCCTGGGGCTTGCTAAACGTTCCGACAGCTTTAAACTCGGTGTTGATGGGGGGGATTAAAGACAAAAACTTTAGGAATAGGGTTGCGTTCCCTTGAGACTTTGAGTAAGGTATGCAGTCACGGGAGAGGAAAAACGCTGGCAGCCATGTAAAAACCACTGTTCATCATGCTGCAAGTGCATAATATTGGATAGATGGATGTGCAGAAAGCATGGCAGTGCTATCTTTGGGGCCATATGTTTCAGGCAGAGCTAGGGATTTGTCAGTTTTTTTTCCAAGGAGTTTTAAGTGCAAAAGTCTGGAAGATAGTTGTGTTGTTATGTGCAATCTGTGTTAAGATAACTGTGTGTCTTTTCCACTCTGGGGTATCTTCTTTGGTACTGTCAGTAATTACAGCATAAAGATTTCAGGCCTTCATATTCAGATATTTGGTGATTTCAGTTATATGCCTGTGGTGCATGAAATACATATTTATGATAGATGGAATGAAATGGCGATCAGACTTCTTCACAGCTGCATTAGTGACTTTGACTGTTCAGAACCCAGCTCTTGAGAGGGTGTCTCAGTACAAGTACTATGTGTACTGGCTGGGCTATTTTGGGGCTAAAACAGGCAGAAGAGTCACACGTGTTCAGGTCTGTGACACCAACCATATACTGTGCAGACAGGTGAAAACGACTTGAATTTTAGCAAATATAATGCCAGAAACTTTTGTTATGATTCCTTAAGGTGTTTATTTCACTTTCTCTCTTACTCTGAACTATTAAAGGTTATTTTTTCCCTTCAAATGGCTTTCCCTTCAATGACTTAAAAAATAGAGTGTTATATACTTGTTTTGGAGTAAAATAATCCTCTCAGCAGGAGCTCAATACAGATACTGGCACGTAACGCTGATGCTGCACTGTACAAAGTGCTTGTTATGCTTGGATGTAAATGGGAAGTTCCAGGATTCAGCTCGTGTACTTAGAGTACTTCACTGCCTGACCACAACTCCCATATACCTAATTTGGGAGAGCTTCTTAAGAAGAACTACTGTTTTTTCGTGGGGTAAGATGGAAATCCGTGGGGATTTCAGTTCAAACAAGCCAGCTGGTTTAAAGCCACATAAAGACAGGTCAGAG
This sequence comes from Erpornis zantholeuca, assembly GCA_013400515.1. Taxonomy (NCBI): domain Eukaryota; kingdom Metazoa; phylum Chordata; class Aves; order Passeriformes; family Timaliidae; genus Erpornis; species Erpornis zantholeuca. Next base: position 51,803 of record VZTN01035203.1, read on the forward strand.
AGGCCTTTGGAGCAGCCTTGTCCTGCCAAATGGAAGAAATCATTCCACATTTATAAATAGAGCCTGTTTGATGGGAGGCTTCGTTCCTTCAGAAGCTTTTCCCCAACAGAGGCTCTGCACAGCCAAGTTTTTGAGGTGACCCATTTGAAATGGAAAACAATGCTCTTCCCAAGGGCAGCAGGGATGGTTGTACTGAGAGTGAAAAGCTGGTAAAACCAGTTTCCTGCTGGCCTGTTTGCAGACTGTGCCGAAGAGGCAGGGTTGCCTCCTCCTCCTCTGCTCCCCAGCCACCAGATGCTTAATTAAAAGCTAAAAATTATTTTTGTCCAGTAGTTTCTGATCTATGGGAATTAACACCTCAGGGGTGGAGCATAGACAGACAGGAGATTGCACAGAGCACCAGGAGAAGTAATACTGCGACCAGGAGTTGTGGCTGCAGGGTCTTGGGGTGACAACTCTCCAGTGAGCTGAAAGTCTTCCTGTAAAAACTGGTACTTATTTTACTGTTAGGAACAATAATACAGTCTTCCTGCATCATTCTTGCAGTTCTTTTGGTTTTATGGCTATAACATTTTTACTGATTACATGCAGGCGAGGACACGTGCATGGCTCATCCCTGGGAGTGTTCAAGGCCAGGCTGGATGGCAGCCTGGTCTAGTGAAAAGTGTCCCTGCCTATGGCAGAGGGGTTGGAACGAGATGATCTTCAAGGTCCTTTCTAACCGAGGCCATTCTATGTGCTTTCCTCAGCTGTGTGTGTGAAATTGTGGAAGCAAAAGTAGATATGACAAGAACTGTGTATGTGTGCGTGTCATTTTGGTCTTTCCAGGAGCTAACTTGCTCAGTATCAGGATTTCTGGCACGTTGCAGGCTCAGTGCTGGATGGGGAGCCTCACTGCTGGGCTGTGCATGTCCAGGGACAGAAGGTTGAGCTCTGCAGCTGGGTCGGCTTGAGCTCTTGAGCTCTTGCTGCTGCATCCGCGCTGGATGCCTTGGCGCTTGGGTCTGCTTTGTTGTTGCATTAAGAAGGCCATTGCCACACTTCTGAAGTTGCAAGCAATAGCGGTTTTGTTGCAAAACGTTGAGGTTTCGCGGTTTGAACTGCTAGTGGGATGCTCGAAGGCGCTTGGTGTTTTGGCCGAGCGGAGCAGGGCCGGGGCAGGGCGGATGCGGCTCGGCCCCGTCCCCGCCCGGCNCTGGGCCGCCCCGATAAGGCGCGGGTCCGCTCCGGCGAGCCAGGGCTTGGAGCGGAATTTGCAGGGTTGGGAGCGTTCCGGAGGGCATTCCGGAGGCCGTGCCTCAGCGGAGCGGGAGGCTGGGAATGGAAGCCTTGTTATAAACAGGACATTGCGGGATTGCTTCCTGAGCGCGGAAAGTAAGTGCGAGCTCATCTGGTGGGGGGTGGGCATCCCATGACGCACACAGCGGGGACTGGTGGGGCCCCCCGTGTGCTTGAAACAGTTTGATGGCACGGAAATGGTCAGAACAAGTGACTGTGTGTTGCAGCTCTGTGTCTTCTTGCAGAAATAATTGTATTTTGTTACTGTTGAGCCGAAGTGTGTGATCGCCGGTGTTTCAGAGCATGTGACCTGAAAACCTCTTAAATTTCCAGTGCTATCTGGGAGTAACTGGGAAGCAAGGAAATAGGTGCTTGCCCCCACTTAGTTTTATTAAAGGCTTGTGGAATTTGAAAAGAAAGATGGATTGGCTCTGATGCTCAGCATGGGAGTTTTACTAGCTAATTTTTGACAAAGCCTAAGAACAACCATTTTAACAGGAATTGGCTGGCTGGAGGAAGGCAGCATTCATTCTCTCTATACATTCCGGAGAGTGTCTCTTGCAGTCATTGAAAAACAGGAAAAGCAACAAGCAATAGTTTCAGAGATCATTAGAGAAGCGTGTGTAAGCTTCTTAAATTTGATTGTGCTATTACGAAGTTGCTACTGCAGGGTGTGATAAAGTAGGTTAACATAGTTTTTACAAGAGTTGGAAGTACAATGTCTATTGTGTGAGGAAATATGATAGTTATATTTAGCCTTTCAGACTTTGACTTGTTATGTAAGAATATAAAAAATGAATTGATAACCAGTATGATTTTAAAAATTTACTTTTGAGTTTATGGTAGTTTTAAGGTATCTAATATCCTTGTTTTCTTAGCTGGATGTTGCTGAAATCTACTTGTTAGATTACATCTGAGAACTAGGGCTTCCACTTACACTGTTGGGTCTTAATTCCTGTAGGTTGAACATGAGAGTTGAAAAGCAAGATAAAGTCTCGGAAGTGTTGTGAGGAGAAATCTTAGCTTACCTTTTATTGAACATGACTAGCATGGTGAAGATCATGAAGCCTTACAGAAGTGAACCTGTGAATGGGTTAGGGTGTGCAAATACCGGGACAAAACTGGCATTTCTTAGCACAGCGTGGAGAATGATGTATTTTGGACTTCTGCACCCTGTCTGATTTGGTACAAAATAACATAAGCTTAAAAATTACATTTGAGTTCTCTTCTCTTGTATTTGTGCTTTGCAGTTCCTAGAAGATGAGATGTTTTGGTGAGGATGGGATTGAGTTGTGTGCAGGGTCTTGGGGTAGCTTCTGTGCCTAGTACATGTCTCATGTCCGGAGACAGTGGAGACAGGAAGCCCATGGTGTTGAGGGAACTAAGGGAGGTGCAGCCTGTGCTCCTACCTCACAGTTAACATTGCTTTTTCTGTCACCTTCCACTTGCAAGCCACTCTTAGCCCTCTCCTGTCTGAAACACACACTTATATCTCTCTGGTGGATCTTGGCTGTAGAAGGATTTTTGGGTTGCAGTTTATATGATCGTGGGGCTTGGAAATTGCAGACTAAGTAGATGCTCAGTAACTCAAGTTCATGGCTGTCTTGTCGTATTCAAAACTACTTTCAGTTCCCTCCAGAGCAGTGGTAAAATCGGTGACATTTTAGATTGGCATATGTGTATGCTTGAAATCTGCTGGGAATTTCCATAGCTGTCATTGCTGAGAACTTGTTTTAAATAGAACAAATACTATGAATGTTTAGTGCTTCAGGAATCCCATGAAACTGACAGGAGAATTCAAACTCTTCCGTAGCAAAGTAACCCACTTTTAGCAAAACTGCTTACTCTGATCCTTCCCATTTTTACTAGAAATCCATTCTATCTTTTTTCCCTTACTTGCAGAATCCTTACCAGTATAACTTCTGTAGAAATTTTGTATTTGACCCCCTTTTATTTGAGACTATGCTAAGTTACCACAGCTGTGACCAGGACAAAATAATGGGTAGCTGTTCCAAGTTCTGGCCTTTGTAGCTTAGTAAAGAATAATCTTTGTAGCAACACTTGGGTCTTCAGTTGGTGAAACTATATTGGAATTTTCTCATTTAAGGATGCCAGCTCATTCGCCTGTAGAGGAAAAAAGGGTGACTGAAATATTTCTTGCCCTTGGCCAGGCCATTCTCCCCCAGCTCTGGCATTGCTGCTGAACCTTTGCTGAATCAGCCCCTCAGCTCTGGAGTTTGCTGGCTAGGCATAAAAGCTGGAGGAAGGTGACTGGCGGGGGAAGATTGCCTAAACTCCTGCAGCTGAAGCTGTTGTCAAATATCTGTTGGTTTCCCTGTGATTGTGCAAATTCAGTGGGCTGAAGTGTTTAGAGACTGTTGTTGGAGGAGAGCTTTATCTATATTTAGAAAACTTGCATCTGTGTAGGGTCTTAGGGTTTTTTTGTTCACCTTTATAGTGAAGTAGAGCAGATGGTTTTTCATATGATGCCCTTCCTCTTCTGTTAAAGAGGAATAGAAACTATTAAGAAATCGTTTTTTCCATTGTGTTTTAGGAACACTTCAAGAATGAGTCCACCACAAGATAGAAATAGAAATTCCTGCAGCAGTGAGACTCTGGCAAAGTGCCTTCAAGCAAAGAAGGACTTGGAAACAGCTATATCTGGAATTGTCAAAGCTGAACAGCAGATTAAAGAAAACTGGCAGGAGGTAATTTTAAATTACTTCTTAAAGATGTTTTAATAACTAACATGACTTCAAGGAAAGTTTCTATTATTCCAGAATACTTACTATTATCATGGTGGTCTGAAATTTTCCTGGCAATTTGCAAACACATTGCTGTGTCATTTGGCCATGCTCTTCATAAAGGTATTCCTGTAGTACTAGCTTAGACATGCAGAATTTACAAAAGCTGTTGGTTAAAACATCAGAATAGAGAGAAATTACAACAAATATAACATTATTCTTTGATAGCTCTTTAAAGGTAGCTGTGGAACTCTTGCTGACCTGAGTCATGTAGTGCTGTGGGTGACTGTGATGAATTTTTGAGAAATAAATTGCTCCAAAAATACCACTTGCCACTGACAAACAGTAGTTTGTAATCACAAAGTGCAGCACATGCTTATTCACTCTGCTTGACAGATGCTGTAGAAATATGTGTGTTCCCTGACAGGTCAAGGCCAAGATCCACAGCCACATCAGCCGGCAGCTGGAGTGCCTTCGCAGCCGTGAGGTGTGGCTCTTCGAGCAGGTGGATCTCATCCAGCAGCTCAAGGAGGAGGCCCTGCAGCAGCAGGCGCAGCAGCTCTACTGGGTGAGACCTCACTGCTGGTCGCTGCACTGGCATTTTCAAGCAAACTTTGTCCTTGCAAGTAATTGTCTCAATTTTGATCCTGGAAGCCAAAACAATAACAATGTTTTGTCTTCCATGCAGTACTTGGGACAGTTCAATTGCCTTATTCATCAGCTGGAACGCTCCTACAGTAACGAACTGGCAAACCAAATTTCAGCTTGCCTGGAGAGGTAAATATATTTTATGATTCAGTTGGGTTTATTTTTACTTACAAATTTAATCTGATTTTTTATTCTAATATGATAGATCTCATTGTTCCTACATTTTTAATACTTCCTAGAAATAAGAACTTTAAAGCAGTCTGAGATGATAAACCAGGACTCTAGTGAGCAGAAGAGGTACTCATTTATGCAGATTATTTCAAATACTAGTTGTTGATGGTAGTTGAAGTGAGAAGGTGAGACTTGTGTTTTGCTGGCAATTTATTCTGTTCTTGGTTTTTAGATAGGCATTTCTTGCTTGCTTGCCATATTAAAAGTTTTCTTTGCTACCTAATTACTGCCAAGTAGCTTGAAAGCCTTTTTATAAAATAATGGACTGACTTCCAAAGCAGGATGGATGAAGAAGATTGTAATTCTTTTTTCCTTCTGTAACTATCACCTTACTCTTTCAGACTGGAAAGTCTTACACTTAAACCTGAAGAGTCTTCCATCCTGAATTTTGAGGCTGACACATCTTACCTTCGCCAGGCTATTACCTCATTTGGTTCAATTAAAACGATGGTAAGCACCAGGACTTCCCTGGGTTGGAATACTTGCCTCAAAGATTTATTTTCAGTAGTGCAATATATTCCAAAAGCTATTTCTGCTTTTAGTGACAGCTTGAGTGGATCCTGTGCACGAGTCATATAACTTTAGCTGTATAATAAATACACAGTGGTTTATTAATTGTTGCATGTAGTTCTCACTTTCACTGAGTTTAGTTATGTATGTGTTATTTTAATGTATTTTGGAGGAGACTGAGGGAATGACTACTGCATTCTTATTCTATTCCAGCAAATGAAAATTTGTTACTGTTCTCTTTACATAGCAATAGTTAAAACATTGTAGATGCTTTCTGTGAAAAAAGTATTTTGGGATTCTTATGTAAACAGCATATTTCCTCTGTTATTGGAGTCAATTCTGTTAAAGGAAGCAGACTCAAGGTAGTATTTTTATAGTCAATCTTTCTGCATTCTGTTTGTAAATGTTGAAAACATTGTTATCCATAAAGCATTGAGCAGTTGTAACTGTGCTTTACTTCTGCTTTCTTGTAGAATTTGTCCTAGAAACTGGACAAAATGGAGATTTAAATTAACTTTTACTTTTCTTTCAGCAAACCTCAGAGAGAGAGAATGCTTCTCCCTGGTTCCCGGGGCAGAATTGTGCCCTAATGAACTATGAGCAGGTAAGCTTGACCTGTGTCTGTGAGTGTTTAATTGCATTAGAGGGGAGAACTCAAACATGTTCTGTGACCTTGAGTAATGGCTTGTATTTCTTAAGATGCTTGAGTAGCCAGTGGCTGTGGTGAGCAGAGTGATCTGATACTGTAGCTACTCCAGGGACAGGCAAGAACATAGTGTGAAAGTGTATGTGGAGTGCGACTGACAATTTTTTAATTGAGTGTTCCTTGCTATTGGAACTGTCCAATTTCTATGGGTTTTTTTCTTAATTAGAAGGCACTGTTTTTCCTTTTGGTGCAGAAATACTGATGCATGCTGAGTGCCTGTGTTGATGTTCACCATAGATTGGCTCAGCAATTATTCTTTCTCCTAACCAAGGAGTTTCTCTCTCAGCAGCAGACACTGTGTGGGACAGTGAGTGCCTCTCTGGCTGACTGGTTACTCGGAAGCAGGCCTGTGGGTGTGCGCCAGGCTCCCTATGTTCCCAGCACCAATCTTGAGGAGTGGGTTATGCAGAAATGTGTGTCAGAGCCCAGCCAGGTAAACCTTTTGTGCACTAACCTAGCTTTTAACAGGGGAAAACACAGTATCTGCAGGCAGATGTGGTGGGAATGAAACCTCTAGTACTTTTCATTCTGTCTCATGTTCAGCTGATGCTTTGGCATTTACTAGCTGAATGCTCTGACCTCTAACTATGCAAACAATAACTGAACATCGTCTTTTAGTTTTAATACATGTATTTCAATGTGTCTTTACTAGGATTTGAATTCTTCCAAAGTCTGCTATTTTGAGCAAGCCTGGGGAAATCTGAAGGATTTGGAGAACTGGCTCCTGCACAATCAGCAACATGATGTTGCTGGGAAGAAAGATTCCTCTGGTTGCAAGGACTCCACCTCTACCCTCAACTCATCCTTTTCCACTATTGAAAAGGTGGAGGAATTGGAATCCTTCGGACAAGAAGAGATGGACCTTTCTGACTGGCTGCTTACTCCTGACACAGAAAATGGAAATATTGCTTCAGATGAGAAATGGAAGAATGAATTTAAACCTTTTAGGGAAGAATGCAATTTGAATGATTGGCTCCTCAAAGCTGAAACATGTACCAGTTGTCGTGGCAGCCAGAGCAAAAGTGTGGAAATTGAGAACCTGGGAAATCTGAAGTGCCTGAATGAGCATCTTGATGGAAAGAAGTCGCCCACAACATCTGCTGTAAACGCTTGGCTTCTTCAACATCCCCAGGCCCCCTTTAAAGTGGAAGATGTGTGCAAAGCTAATGATCTGTGTTCCAGCTTTTCAGAATGCGTGTGTGATGAAAACTGTGGAAAAGAGGCTCTTTGCAAATGGCTTCTGAAGAAAGATGGGAAGGACAAAAATGGAGTTCCAGTCAGCCAGAAAGATGTACCAGAGCCGGAGCATGAGAAGACCAAGTTTCCTGCCAGTTCCTGGCTTAGTCCTGCACAGCAGCTCCCAGGGGAACCCGTGAGTGCAGAGAAAGCAGATTATTCAGCAGAGATCGCAGAACCCTGGAAAGCATTGCTCGAGAGGCCTCTGACAAGCTGGCTGGCAAAGGCTGAACACAAAGCAGATAGCACAGAAGAGAAGGAGAGTCGGGAAAAAGCAGACAAAAGTGTCAAGAGTCCTTTCCTAGACCTCTTGGCTCCATTCCACCTCCCCTTAAATGTAAACAGTTGGGTGTTGGCTTCAAATGACCTACAAAATGCAAACCTGCCTCCAGTGGAAGATAAATGGCTTCTGCGTAAGAAAGCACAAGTGAGCATAAATTTTTGATACTTTTGTGTTTTATGTGCCAGGTTTATTGCTTTACTGAATTTAATGACTTCCTTCTCTTCCAAAGTCTTAGCTCTGGATAATACTGCCTGAAGGTTTTTAGGTTTCTCAGCTCTTTTAATGTTTTTACAATTATTAGATACTTACCACTAAACAAGTTAATGTGTTATACTAAATGAAGAAAATATTAATCTCAAAGACTCAAGAATCAGTTTGGCTTTTGTTTTTGAACACTTTACAGAAGATACATACAAATATAATTATATTTGGGTTGGTAATTAAGGTCACTTCTCTTTCAGGACTTTGGCCTTCCTACAGTTTGTGACCTTTTTGCCTGTATGAAACTCAGTGGAGATAACGAAAAATGGCTGTATCGGTCTCCTTTACAGGTAGGATGCAGAATGTATTAGAACAGCTGAGCCTAAACATAACTTGGGGGGTACAGAACAGACACTGGTAGCTAATGGTCATCTTCAGTTCTTTACATGTGATGTTTAACAGTAGTAATTCCCTCCCCATAGACCTTTCTAACAGCTTGGACAATTCTCCTTTGTTATTATTCCTTCTCTGTTGATCACAAGCCAGGGAGGGAGTTACTTCTGTTCTTTTGTAAATCTCTCAATTGATTGACACTTGGTAACTTCCATAGTAACTAAGATATGTAAATCTCCAGGCAGCTTCTTTCTTATCTCAGTAATGTATTTATAGTTGACATAATGTTTTTCCTTTCTAATGATAACTCTTTGTAGTGGTTTTTGAAATTAATGAAAATGGTCCTTAGCAGGAGTACTTCAAACCCTAAAAGGCAGGTACTCAGTTCTAGGAGGAATGTTAGTATCACTTTTTTTCCAGGGTATATTATAGTTGGGGTTTTTTTCCAAAGTGTTGCTTTCTGTTTATCAAAATAAATAGCCCTATTTTAAATTTGTTTAGATGTGAAGAACTGGAAGTGTTGGAATCATCCCCTTCCTGCTATCAGTCGCACATCATGCTGAGTGACTGCAGCCAGCTGAGTGCTTGTGTTTTGTGTTTGGCCGTCTGCTTTCTCTTCTAAAATTATAACAAAGATTCCTTATCTAACAGAGTTATGGTGCAGAAGATCCCTTTTTGTTGTCATTAATTCTGAAATGTAAACCCACTGAGCATAAGCAATCTGATGCTATAGAGGTGTTAGCAAATTTGTATCTGTTACGGGAATACAAGGATCTTTGATGGGTTGTACTTGAAGTATGTTGAAGCCAGTGCAGGTATAAAGCAGAATCTTCCTGGTGCTATGGAATGTACACCTTTGACAGTGAGTTCAGAAGTGCTGCTGTTCCTTTCAGCTGCTACAACTTTGTAATGAGTTGGGTTCCAGCTTACTTAGGCTGTACTTGAAAGCAATTTGTTTTCTAGAGCAGTTGCTCACTGTGGAGGTTTCGTTTGCATCTTATGTTGGTGCATTTCCCAGCTGAGTATGTGTAGTCCAGACTTTGAAAAAGACATGGATTTATGGGACCTAACACTCGACAGGAGAATTGGTAACTTGCTTTTGTATCAAAACTTTTCTTGTGTATTTTTGAGCCTTTCAGAGAACAGGGTAGGGTGTTAATTTTCCTGCACCAGTAGATGAGACCCTACTGTGCCCCCAGCATTTACAAACTATTTGAATGTCACTGAAAAAGCTGTAAAATGAAATATGTTTCTGTTAGTTCTAGATACTTCATAATGAATTTTTATTGACTGAACCACTGGAAAGCAGGCATCTCAGCCACATAATATTTAAAGGTAATATTTGGGGAATTGGATGCCTTTCAGCAGATTGATCTCATGCTGTTTAATTGGGAAACACTGACTTGGCAAACTGTGGCTCCCACTGATGAAGCTTAAAGGTATTTAATCTGTGGTTTCCACGTGATTATGTATGTGAAAGTGGGGTCCAGTAAGTCAGATCTCCCTGAAGCTGTGGACATAATATGAGCAATACCTCTTCAGATATTTAGCCTTTTGAGCCTGTGGGAAAGAGTGCAAAGACGTTAGATGAAAATGTGGATCATGCCTCTCAGGCTCCATGGAAAAACTGTGAAGTTCCACAGTTTCTGGTGCAGCTTCCACTCACTTAACAAATTGCTCTTAATGACTATGAAAACAGGCCCCCCTTCTCCCCATCCCTTGCTGCCTGCCTGGGAATAAAAGTGATTTGAGTTCTTCACAACCCTCTAGAAAAAGAGAAGTTATTATTAAGATCCAACCTTGGTATCACTCTGCAGTGTGAACACATTCCTGTCTGATTGATCCTGTGCATTCATTTAAAAATAAGTTTTTAGTCTGAGAAGGGGAGACTGCACATCTGAAACCAGACCCCGAAAGGGCTTAACATCAGCAAAACACTTGAGGCTTTTGTACTTTCATAGCCAGGGCTTTCTGCTGGAGGCAGAGGTGTTTTAGAAGTTCACTTTCCCCTTCATGTGTGTCACTGTTGCTTCATGGGAAGACTGCACTGTGACTAACTCCAGTAACAGCCTGATGTGATTAGCAGTTGAACTTAATGAAGATGATGGATGTGCAGCCCACCTCTTCTAATTCCATGTAGTTGTCATTGTGTGCTACTTTGTCAGTTCATTATGAGCCTTTAAAACTTTGGGGGTATGTATTCCTTTACTTACTCAACGGACTTGTTGTCACTAATTGATATTTATGTAAAACATTGATTAGTCTTTTCCATTAAAAAAAAATTGCAACCAAAGCGTGTGTTATGTCTCATGTACAAGATGGTTAACAAAAACTGCTGTGGCACGTGTCCAGTTTGCTTCTGTCTGGAAGCTGCTGCACTGAGCTCCAGCACAGGGAAACTCTGGGAGCAGGCACACCCCTACACACTTAGTGGGAAACTCCTGCCTTGCTGTGTGACCCCCTGGACATGCAGCTCGTGTGTCTCTGTCACCTGGGCTTTGCTCAGCTGTTGGAAGAAACAGAGACTGGGACAAAATTACCCTTTTGCTTCTTACCACTCTTGAATACTTCAATGGATTTTAGTAGCACGTGGTCCTTTACTCCCATGACTGAAGAACATCTGTGGTCTGGCTGTGCCATTGGAAGTGAGTTCCTCTCCGCCTCCCTGGTGTTTCTCTGCATGATTGGTTCCTCCACTGAGGATTTTCCAGTATTTAAACTCCAGCCTGCATTGTTCATTAAGAGAACATTTGCAGCTGGGTCTTGGCAGCCTTTCAACTATGATACCTTACATTTCATGTGGGAGTGTACACACACACACACACACGTTTTTTTAAGTGGATTGGAAGTTCTTTGTTAGAAGTGGTCACATGCAGAACTCCTGAATGTGTATCCTGAATGTTTAGCTTTCAAAGACAAGGAAAAAATACTTTTAAATTGCCCTAAGACAGGAGTACAGAGTAGCAGGAACAGAGAATGCTGTTAATGGGTTCTCAAATGGCTGGAGAACTTTCTCTGAACATGCTGAGATACGTGATGGATGCCCTGTACTGAGGAATGCTTCCTTCCCTCCCACACCACCCTGGAGCAGGGTGGCCACAGGTTCCTGGGGTACCAGTTCCCACAACTCCTTGTCCTTGGACCAGCTGTGGAATGAGTGGGGCAGCTGTTCCCACAGGGTAGGGAGAGAGGGGGGCTGAGAGAGGGGGAAATACCCATAAGGAACACAGAGCAGGTATTAATCATGCTGGGAAAGTACCAAAAAGTGTTGGGGTACCCTCTGGTGTCCCTGCACTGGCTGGCATTCAACAGCACAGACCAATACTCACAGAGTATACAAAGCTCCACTTAAAACATACCAGTTTCCTATCTAGAATTTATTAAGCACAGGGGTAACCTTCTGTTAAAGTGTACAAAAGGACTTCCTCCCCTCCTTTTGAAGTCCCAGATTAGATCACAGGAAACAGACTATGAAGACTGGATCATTGTTCTGCCCTAATGTACATTCGCCTCCTTTCAGAAGCTGCTTCTGCTTCAGAGTGCCTAGAGATTTTCACCCTCAGTAGTGATTTTTCAATAAATTCCTCCAACCATAAGAGAAGTCATCTGCTGATAGGGAATGATACAAGTGCATTTGCCTTTCTGTTCCAAAGACTAAGCAAAACCAGCTTCACAAGAGTCAAAACCCTTTCATTATACTTGCTGTCTCAGCTCCCTCACTGGGTGCCACAGCATTGAAAGCTGCCTTGTGGATCTATCATCAAAGATACCACAACTGGCACCAAAACCCCACTCTTCCAAGACAGTCACGGTCTCTCCTATGCTCACATTTATGTAACACTGCATAGGAGGGCTCTAACTTGAGCCAAATCCTATTTTCAACTTGATTTTACATCCTTTTATTCCTACTCAACTTGGATATATTTTTGGTCACAATTTAAAGTAGCAACTTTATACTGATTGCCAGTAAAATGAACACAGTATGTCATGACACAGAATATTGTAAACACATTCTCTGTAATTGTATCATACAATTCACCTCCCTCATGCTGCCTCTGTGCAGGTAGTGTTTCATAGCTCAAACTATAGATTACTTCATATACAGATCATGAACCAAAACTTTCAACAGCTGTAATACAGCTGTTTCAGGAAAATGCTCTCAGCTCAGCCCTTGAACCAAGCAGTTGCAGGAAATCTGAGGGCACTGCAGACTAGATAACATGCTAAGTTGTTCAAGAGTCAGCCTAGCCTTAAGGTTGTGCTAACTATGAACTTGAAAAGGCTTGTTTCTGTATTATCTCCAGTGCACCTGAAGAAGGAAAAACATTGAAGCTTCACAGTTTTCCCACTTCAATTAGGGCAGACAGTTCCTGGGTCACATTTTAGTCTTGAAAAAGTCCAGAAAACCTAAGATATATTGCAGAGTTCCTGACATTTAAAAAGCCACCCTTGTCTACCATGAACCCCCAAAGCAGTTGTCAGTCCTTCATCCAGGGGGGTCAAGTGTGCAGGAACACAAGTCCAACCAATGGTGATCAAGAAACATGCAGGGGAGGAACTCACTGATGCCAGTGGGGAGAGAAAAAGCTCAGAAGAAAGTGCATGTTTTCCCAATGTCCCACGTGACAGCGCTGTGCAGATGGAGCCCACGTCACCCATCTGCAGCCTGCGAGTGGGGGACAGTTTCTTTGGTGGCACGGCCCTCAAAAAATGCATGCTAGGAAGTCCAGCTCTCACACCACAACAGTAACATGCAGAGCACTAAAGACTGTGGAACATAAGGCTTAACAAAAACCAGCATTGACAAAGGGAGTGAGGAAAGGCCTGTTTTCTTAGCCTAAGTAAGTGCTGGCATAAAGCATCTAATTTGACCTGGTATCCAAGCAAAGCTGATTGAGTTCAGCTGTGAGGGCTCATTGGCTGGAGCACTTGCTCCTATAAAAAGCTGGTCTCAGTGATTATTTCCTCCTGAGGGGACTTCGTAGCAAAGCCACATTTCTTCTTGGGTGAAGGTAAGTACTATCACCTTTACTGTTTTTTTTATTTTGGGTGCAATGTATTTATCAAGAGCTGTTTTTGTACTGAAAACTCAAAAGTAAATTTGGTTTGCATTAAGTTGTCTGCTGACCAGTTAGTTTCCTGTTTTTCCCTTGCTCTGTCTTCAGACCTCTTAAATAATTTACCTGTTTAATTATTTAAATGTGGAAGGAATGAGTTGTTATACAGTAACTCTAATTACTGAGCTAATTCCCAACTTACTGTTTAATTTATCTGCAAATGATGCTCAGTACATGGTTTATTTTAACACTGGAGAATGTGTAGGTTCATCACGGTCTTCATTCTGCCAAAAGCCTACAAATGGTACTTCAGACAAAAAGTTTCTTGCTAATTAAAGTCCTGTAATAGGTAATGAGTATAATTTATACTGTTTGGTTTCTAACTGCTGGCTAAATGAGTTCTGAGATATTGGAGCACCCAAATGTTTTGATAATCCACTGGCAGCTGTTCTGCAACAGCAACTGTATTTCATCCATAAACAACCAGGTCCTTATTTATTAGAGCAAATAAGGGAGTGAAGTCAAGCCCTGGTATGCCTTACCATAACCACCCATCAGGAGTGATGAGCCTGCTTGTCCACTTCCCCTCACCCACCAACTCCCCCAGGATTTCATCACACTGGTCCTTTAAAATGAATCCACAAATAGGTCACTGGATGCAGCACACTTTTGTCTTACCAGTAGCAGGAAGAGCAAAGGATAGAAATAGTATTGAGTAAGTACCACCCTTTTTATTCTGATGATGTCCCTTTTGATAGCTTGCCTTGTGCTGTCAGAATAGCAAGCCCTGCCCTGTGCCATGGCTACTGGGGCTGTGCTGCCAGGCTGGCAGGGAATGCTCTACGGACACAGGCACGCCAACAAACCTGGCAGCGAGCAGGAGCAGCTACAGGGGCCCAGCATGCCTGGCAGCTGCTTGGGGAAGATGGCAGGGAGACTCTGTCTTGGTGGCTGTTCTGTTCACTTTGCAGGTCCAACAAATACTGTTGCCTCTCCAGCAACTGGCTGGCGGGAAGGGCCAGTCCAGCTGCACGGTGTCAAGAGGTTCCTCCCAGCACAGCTTCCATCAGTTTCACACTAATTGCAAATAAAGTAGCAAGGGGCACCAGATAGATCTCACAACTGATTTGATTGGTGACTAAGCAAGCGTGTCCTCTGCCCTGCTCACAGGGACTGCCGGGCTAGGGAGCCCTTCATGTGCTCCCAGTTGTTGTACAGGGCGTAGAGGCCGGTCAGCGTCAGACCTGCGATCCCACCTCGTGCTATCCCACGCACTCCCCCTGGAAAGAACAAAACACATTACAGCCCATTAGTGTTACTTTGCAGGAAATGGTCAGTGAACAGCAACTTCCAACTTTAAATCCAGAGGCATCTTAATGAACACTCCTTTCTTGAGTGACTCCCTGTGCTTTTTCTACCTTCCTCTCAAACCTGCTGCCAGGCTTAGGGCGATTCTGGCAAATCAACCTGATCCTGACATTAATTCTGCTGGAATTACTTCCTCTCAAATTGTGCTAGTACTACTGCCTCAGGGAATCACTATGGAGCATTGGAAGCAAAGATGGCTTTTCCCAAGTCCTACTTACTCTATTCCATCTGTCTTTAATACAATTGCTTTTCAGTTAGATATGCTCTCCTCTCATTACAAAAACTTCTCCATTTAGGTTTTCAGTTGAGGTTTTCAGTTATGGTAACTAGCTCTGGGCAGGAGGGAAATAAGTGAACAAAACAGCAGCTGATATGGACATGACATTGGGCTCCAGAGATTCATTAGGGCCATCATATAGAACCTATCACTGCTTCTGTGTCTTTGTAATTTAAAAACCTTTTGATAAAAAAATAGGAAGTAGATGAAAGGGATTAACTGGCAAGAATTTACTAGGGTGT
Organism: Erpornis zantholeuca; assembly: GCA_013400515.1. Classification (NCBI taxonomy): domain Eukaryota; kingdom Metazoa; phylum Chordata; class Aves; order Passeriformes; family Timaliidae; genus Erpornis; species Erpornis zantholeuca. The sequence goes on from VZTN01035203.1 coordinate 66,977, forward strand.
ATATTGAACAGCTTTCTTTATTCTTACTTCTGTTAATACTCAAAATTATCACCTTGCAATGGTAAAAATTGAGTCACATGGGTGACCAGTTTAGGTGCTGGTGATCACCTTAGTGTAAGGCAGAAGTATAGGACAAGTTTGGCTACTGCCTGCAGGCAGTGCACCTGGCTGGAGATGGGCGTCAGGTGGCATCCCACCTCCACTCCATCCACATGAGGACTGGGGTGTACAGGGGCACAAGTACAGACTTCTGTTGCTTTTACTAAACAGCAAAACACTTCTGTGCCTTGGCAGAGCTCCCAGCGTGTAGTTTAAATGCACAAAACACCTGGGAGTATGACCTTCAATGCTAGGAAAACTTCAGTGAGTTTGATTCTGCAATGTTTATCATTGCAACTGAACCAAGCTAGATAATGTGTACAGCATATAGAACAAGGCCAGTTTCTGCGGACAGTGAGATAAAACCTTTGCCTGCTTTATTGGAGAAACTGGCAGTGCAGTTCAGGTTCCTCAAACTTGAAAACAAATGCATCTCAGTAATCAGATTTTTTTTTTCTTTGCATTACATGTCATAAGGTTGTCTCACAGAATTGCTTTTAGGCTTTTGTGAGGCAAGAAGCTGTTGGCAGACAGCTGTTACCTGTGCTTCAAGGTTAAATGGGTTTCACTGGAGGTGTTAAACCTCCCCATATTGCCCAGGCATGCAATGAAACCAAGAAACTGCAGGAGTGGGACTTGGTACTAGAAGCCATGTCCAGCCAAAGTTTCTAGAAATTTCATTGCTAGATCAGTTGTGACAATTTGAGAGTTTTTTAGGGTATAAGGTTAACTGAGTTCACTGCTGTAACTGTTGAGAATTCAACATCTCTAAGGAAAGCCCTACTGAATATGCTCTATGTGCCTAAATCAGCATTTAGGAAAGCAAATGTAGATTTTTTTGTGTTTGCTAATTGATCCTGAATTTGTTGCACAAAATGCTTTTCATATGAAGGGCTTGCAGCTGGGTACACAAAGCTAACCATGTGCAAGCAGTGTCTGGCAAAAAGCCACAGGTGAAATTTAAAGGACACTTTGTACAAAACAAGTATTTGAGATAATCTGTAAAAATACTGACTCCTCATTCCTGCTGGGGTAAGTTAATACAACATTAGAGCCCAACTTTCTGCTGTTCATATCAGGATTCAAGAGATCACAGCAGAACCCCCCCAGAGGGGGCTCGTGACCATCAGGTGCACAAGGAAATACGGAGCATCCCCACAGAATGCGATGCACTACAGAGCTATGACTATTCCTGTAGGCTCTTCCCTCAGCCCCCAGCTTCAATTCCTCTCATCTCCCCTTAAAATCCTACTCTTCCTATGCAAGAACAGGTAGGTGAAGACTGATCAAGCCTAGCTCCAGATTCTGTGAAGTCAGGGTTGTACAACGAAGGTGACATCTTTAATTTGGATCACTGAGCCACTTTCTAGCATCCATGTATGTGGACTTTGGATGTGCTGCTCCTACCACAAAAAATGTTGGTGTTCTCATGTGCTGAGCCAGCCAGGTAAGGATGGCAGCTCTGAACCCACTGTCAAAGGGTCAAGTACAGGGCCTAAAACTATCTGCAGGCCTGCAGACAACTTTGGGACATTGCTGGAGATGTTTCATGAGTAGGGACTAAACTTGTGCAGCTGGTAGAGGTGCATGATTGAGAGAGAAAATACCAAAGAAAACATGCAAGAAGTGTTTCTATACTATGCTTCTGCTACAAAATGTTTGGGTTTTTTTATTAGTTGCACCTGGTTTCTGAATTACCCCCAGTTATTACAAAAAAAGGGAAAGAAAACTTTCCCTAACTGGTCAGATTTGCATTTGAATAAGTATGTCCAGGTCTGTGGCAGACTTCAAACAGTAATGCACTTTAGAACATAGCCTCATTACTGGGCAGAAAATGTTAGGCCCTCTGAGCAAATTACCTTGTTAACAAAAATAAAAACTAAATTCTCCACTCCCATGCCAGCTGTGTTTGCATGATAGAACATGTTCCCACCCCTCCTCTGCAATCAATCCCTGCAAGCCTTTGATACCGATACTGCCCTGACAAGCCCTGCTGAAATATGGCTGTGAGCCCCTAATCTTGCATGTCCCAGTAAGATAAAGGTTCCAGCTGACAGACACTTCTGGAAGCAGGTATTGTGAGATCAGGCACCTTGCATAGAGCTGAGAACTGCTGTGGGTTTCCAAAGACAGATCTGAAGCTCTCTGTATGGGAAATGAGTTCCCTGGCTTCAGCTGCTGCACCCTTTCACCACCAGTTACTGTCCCTCCTCTAAGCATTTCAAGTAGGTTCCAGCTTACACCGTGCTGTGGCACAGCGCAGCATTGCAGTGCACTGTGCCATGGCACACAGCATTCCAACAGCACAGCTCTGCACTTCATCATGGCGGGAGCCACTCCTAACACTGAGCTGCACTTGTCCAGTAGGTAAAACCATGAGGGTAGAATCTTCCCTTTAGAACCTTACTGTCTCTATCTTCAGAATGTTACTCCAATGTCCTGGGGTAGTTCCTGGGATGTTTAAAGCAAGAACCATCCAACAGCAAACATTAGAAATACCTTAACCAAAACCTCAGACCCACATACTATGCCAAACAAAAGAAGAATAATCTTTAAATTGTGATTAGTTTTCTGTCTTCCAGTCTCTCTGGGATACTCTGAATGAAAACAGTTTGTCTTCCTTCCAGGCTTTCAGGAACAAAAATACTTTTAAATGGTTTAAAGGGCTCACTGCAAGCATACTAGGCAATCTCAGTTTTGCCCCAAATTCAAGCTTTGTAACCAGACCATCTGAACCATCAAACAGTCATTTGTTTAAACATCTATGGGTGGCCTGATGCCATTAGAAAATATCAAGAGTTTCCTCCTGGTGCTCCAGGGGGTTCATTTTATGAAATCTTCTAAGTAGTGGGCAAAGCCTGTGGATACAGAAATTACTGAGGAAACTGATAAACTTCTGTTTGGAAGCAAGGTATATTCCAGAAAAGCATCTTCCATTTTCATATTGCTGCAGCTAAGGCATATTGTGCTTACAATACAGAAACAAAAAAGCTTGAAAGAGGGAACATTTCCTGTAGTTATTGTAGTATGAAGGCTAAATTAGAAAAAACAGTAGGAATCTACTATTTAATTTAGTAGTTTAGAAGTACTAGAGCTGTTGAAATTACTTGCAAATATGATTAAAATTTGCTGTCTTCTGAGTGAAAGCAGCAGCCACCTGACTGAGAAGAGGCAACTTCAGCTGCTCTAAGTGGCACCTGCAAACCCTGCAAATCTCTGCAGCTCTGAGTTCACTGCTCCTGCCTAGCAGAGCTGGGCAGCACTGAAGGCTGCAGTGCTCTCAGTGGCCACACATACTCAGACATCAGTCCTCAGGAAACTAGGAATGCCTTAATGAGCTGTTACCTATAGTGCTACTTGTACATTATCCTTATCCCTTCCTTACTTCAGACCTGAAACAAAATCCTTTCTCTAAACACCATCTGATTGATAATCCTATAGACTTATGTTTGAAGAGGTTTTAAAAGAGATCCTTAATTTCCAAAATGCCTGACAGCCCTAAACTTAAATGTTGGCAAGTAAGTTCTCTTCTTTTCTACAAATGATGCAGAAAAGTAAGATATCCCAGGCCTGTACCTGCAGCAGTCCCCCAAAAGCTCTTCTTTCCCCCTCCCCAGCCAAGAGAAACAAGAAAACAGCCCTGTCTGGCCCAAAGGAAAACATGGGTTGGGCTCAGAGAACAGGCTTTTTATAGCTCAAGAAGCTGTCAGCTAACCCAACTGCCCTGAACTACCCACTGGATGTCACAAAACTGATCTTTAGCTCCAGCCAGATTTTACTGCTGGCAATAAAACATTAAGCCTTTCTTAATTCATAACATATTGACTTTCCAGTGTTGTGTTCTGAGGTATTAAAATGACCTTCAGCTATTGCTAGCATGCAATTCCCTTCTTTTCGGACACATACCATTCTCTGTACCAAATTATGTGACATCTATTGTTCCACAGGCATGAGATTCTGTACCTTTGGATGTACCCAATGTAGGATCAGGTTCCTACTGCACAAAAGTAAACCAAGGAATTTAGTTTGTCCAAAGCATTAGTTTACTTTTGTTCCTGTTATGCCTAACCTCAAGAGAGGAAAAAAATTATCCAAGAATGTCTACAACCTGTGCAACCCTCAGATAAGAGGTAAAGGTTAGTTAACTTTTTTTGCTTACTGAAGTCTGCCAGGAACTCCAGTGAGAAATTAACAGCTGTCACACTGGGTCAGGCCAAAGTCCCATCTAGCTCAGTATCTTTTCCTGAGTGATCAATCCTGCATGCTTGAGGAGGAGTGTAGGAGCCTCAGCCAGCTGTACCTTTGTGACACCTGGAACCATGTGCATTTTTCTGGTGGGAGGGAATAACAGTGACAGAGTGCACAGTGGCAATTGTTTTTGTTCTTTGGTTTTTTTGTTACTTTCATAACTAATACAATTATGAGAAAACCAAATAAAGATGGTTGATTTAGAAAAGAGGTTGAAAACACACGCAAGGAGGCTAAACATTTGTTTTTGGATGTACTTGTGCTTTGTAGCATTTATCATAAAAAACCCTAATATTAATTTAAGATATTAGTTAATATTTTTTTAAGATATTAATTTCTGTCTTTGCTTAAAATTGAAGAATAAAGAATAGTATCTTATTAAATGAAAAAGCCATCCTTGTGGACTTAGGATATCAGACCCCCTTTTAGCAAAACTCGAATTGACTGAGTTGCAGTAACATTTCTATTGTATATGCTACTTGCAGAGGAACCCAAAGGGTTTTCTTCTGCCTGTTACCCAAACTGAATGTTCTGGGTAGAAGTTAAGTGGTGAGCTCAAAAAACAGCTCCCATAAAATTGTAAGACTGGTGTAAATTAATATGTACTCTTATTGCTGCATTTGGGCTAAAATCTAGTCAGTAATTGTGGCATTAAATTTAAATTGAAATAAATGTGAAAGCTGGAGATCACTTTGGTCAGGTGAATCAAGCAGTAGATGTTTCAAAACTCCTCACATCAGTTCTCCATTCCCACTCAATGAGTGTCTGTTAACCTAAGCCATGCAGTAATGCTGAGATGGAGCCTAGCCATCACCTGCTTTTAATGGGGATTTAACTGCTTTAGTCACTTCAATGAGGAGTTTTCAGTGACTGATGCCCCTGACAGTGAACACAGGGAGGGGGCTGAATTGCCACTGTCCTCACTTGCAGAGTTTTCAATCCTCCCTCATCTTCTCCCACAGAGTGATGTCAAGCAGCTTTGTGAAAAACTGCCCACCATCAATGGCTTTAGAACGTGCACGTTCTGTTTGACTGCTGCCATTTTGGTAATGATTAACACTTCTACAAGGACAAATTGTGAAAACTGGGACCAGTTTGGGGCAACAAATCTCAGCCTTCACAAAGTCTTCCCACTGTTTTTTTTCTCCTATCCACTCATCAAATGCTTCATCACTGGTTTCAGAAAGTCAGTCTTGGCTTTGCAGTGTACATAGGAGTGGTTTTCAGTGTAGCAGGGCTGCTGATGTGATTCCTCCATCAGTGCTGTGGTTAAACATGAAGTTACAATGAAAGACCTGCCATACATTATATTGTTTCTTCTTAAGTACGTTCCTGATCTCTTTACAAAGCAGGAGTGATGGAAGTGGAAATCTGAGTGTTTGAACAGAACTGCCTGCAACTCTGTATCCATCCCTTGTGGACTACAGAACAGCTTTGATTTGGAATGGCATGTTTGTATGAGCTTCCAGCTGACACTAAAATATGCAGATTTATAACTCAATGTCCTTGACAGCTTTTAGATTTTCCTCTTCTTAATGCCAACACATCATGGCATTCCATGTAACACAGGTAATTATTACAATCTTGATATGTCATAGATGTGTACTGATCTTTTGCATGGTTTAAATATGGTTTAAATATTCAAGGTTTTAAGGTAAATATAGACTGATGCAGTGTAAAGGCAGACCTTAAAAGTTTTACCATACAGAATAAGAAAGGGTGTTCTAGCATAAGGGGACAGGAGAGGCAGCAGTTTCTCTGCACTATGGTTCATATGCACAACACACACTTGAAGTACAATACTGTAATGAACAGAGATTTACTGACTTCATTTGCCTTTATCAGGGCTACTATTAGCTCTGTAGATCTTGTGTTACAAAACAAGAAGTCTCACTGTGCTCTGGTAATAAAAACTTTAGTAGTGTCAGATGACTGAGCATGTGACTGGAGTAGTTGTCTGTGGTTGAACTGTGCCAAAAGAAGATTACACATAATGCCAGCTCTATACTCCTGAAAGGTAAGGGGGATGCTTCCCTGAGTATAGGATGACAATTCTCCTTATTAAAAAACACCTACAGAAAATATTAGGCTTCTATATGCTACCCTTTCCAGCTGTTCTTGGTCATCTGTTACATCACTCATGATATCCCAAGGAAGTAATGGATTACAGGAGAGCTATGTGCCCTTGCAAAGTTAAGAGTCTTGTATTTATGAAGGCTGCTCAAGCCAATTATTTTTTGCTTCAGATAGTCTAAGCCATCAGGAAAATAAACTGACTCAAACTGTTCTGGCCCATATATAACGCTGGCCTTCAGGAACACTTTTAAGATACTGAGGCTCAGTTAGATATGCAGAAGTACATAGGTTAATTCTTGCATTATCTCTTCCATAAAATGCAGGTGAGTCATGCAGCCAAACATTTACTGAGTTACTTGAAACATAAGACTTTCTTCCATGTGGTAATGTCATTTTGTGGTACCCAAAAATCCTCTAAAAACGATGATACCTCCAACTGTTAAGCTTGGAACGTGTGCTGACAGGCATTTTGCTGATGAAGCTCAGATCCTCTCTCCTGCAAATGATTCTGTTAAATCTGCACCCTAAATTTCTCACCTTAAATCCACGCTGTTCTAGAGTAATACTTGTTTGTTGGTTTTGACCACTTTGCAAAGACTGGAGTCCCGCCACAAGACAACAATTTCATGAACACCTAAGTAATAACTTCATAAATACATCAATTTCTCTGTATGTAAGGGTTTTTGCAGCTCCAGGTACCACTTTCATGTGAATTACTATTACAAGAATCACTTGTAATAAGTTTCATCTTCATGCAGTCAAGTTCTGTGTATTCCTCCCCTGTCCTAATTCACTTTGGAAGGTAGTTCCAATTTTCCTGCAACCAGTCATGGACGTGAGAAATAATTAGTTTTATTCCTGCTATTGCTGAAACACATGGCTAGGAATGAGGTGGGTAGGTATTTTATAAAACCTCACCATATATCTGAGGAAATAAATGAGTGTATCTTCAGTATATATGTATAATAGTCATAACTTGGCTCTTATGGTTACTGTCTGCCCTGTGCAGCTGGAAAGAATCAAATTTAATTTAGCTGGATTTTTTTTTAGTGCAAGTTTTCCTTAAGTAGCCTTAGTTGTGTGGAACACATCGTGGGTTAGAGGACATTGAGCCATTTTTACACTGCCAATTTTCAGAGCAGGACAGTATTTAGTAATGAGAAATCTCAATAACTAGGATAAACACAAGAGAAGGGAAAGGAGAAATATTTTGCTACTCTACCAGTGCTTTTGTATAGCATTCCTGTCAAGGTTCCAGCAGCTATGGTGTTCAGGTCATCTTCTGCACCTCGTGTTTTTTCAATGATGACTCCAAATGCACTGTAAAGTAGAGCTGAGGAAAAAAAACAATTAAAAAACCTTCCATGATCTGAGGCCCAAAGCTTAGAATTCAGGCTTGGAGTAGCATTTAGACTATGCTTTTGAAGCACAGACTTTCTGCTTCTTTTAAGGGAATATTCTGCAAAATCCCATCTCTGGTGTTTCTTTTCCAGATCTCTTTCTTCATAGCTATTTCTTCTTTCTAGAGCTATAATTTGGTTATAAAGTAGCATTCTTCATTACAGTATGTGATATAAAGCACTTACTGAAGTTTAAGACTATTTTGCTAGTTTGAATTTGTTTAAAAATTCAGGTTTTAAATTTGTACTGGCACTTTCATAGTGTCTTCTATGGATGGCATGAAACTAAACCCATGGAGGTAGCAGAGAAAATTGCTGTCCATGCGTGTCAGTGATGAAACATGAGTTAAGTACAGCATTCAGATCATGCTCCCAAGAGATGGAGCACAATGGGCTATGGCTCCTCTTAAAATTACTATTAGAATGCTTGGGATTTGACATTTACAGAGATTTCACCTCTGCTTGTGTGTGAAATCTTTATCACCGGAGGGGCCTTTTGCTTTGGGATAACTTTAAGAACTGTCCTGGAAAGGACTAGAAAGAAAAATGCATGGGCTTTTTAGTATGGATGCATTAATCATTTATGCTTTTTGATGAAGGGAAAAGCCCCCCCACCCAGTCCTCATCCCTCACAATGTACTCATACTTCATGCTGGCCAAGAACAGTAGAGTATGTCTTCATTTTAAAGTGATAAAGACAATGCCATTTAATTCTTTCCTTGCCCTCCAAGAATTTGAAATCTTTCCTTCTGCTAAAAGGCAGTAAATCCCTCATAAGCAACCATAATAATGTCAATGAGCTGAACAGCAGCATCATGCTCCATTCAGCACAGGCAAGGGTATTTTAGCTTGCCTTAGCAGCACGTGGATTAACAAGGAGGGAAGGAAAAGCTGAATTCAACACAATTTTTTAAAACAGTTCAATGCAGATGTTGCCTCTGTTCAGGAGCAGAAAGACAAAAATTGTCAGTAGTGAAAAAAAGAATCTCTGAGGTACAGAAAGGCTGCACAAGGTGCAACAATATGCAAAAATAATTCAGCTCCTTGAAAGGAATTTCTCTGGTAGCTAGGATAAGATAGAGCTCTACCAGAACCCCAAATATAAGGTTCTGCTAAACTCTGTGATTTTGGAGGCCATATTTTGTAAGAAAAAGAACAATTTGTTACTGGAATGCACAAACATTTTCTTGAGTAATCTTTCTTCAAACACAGCTGAAAAAACATGTTAATGTGTCACTTAAACTGAAACCTTGAACTGCAGTGTACCTGCATCTCAGTTCTCAGACAGTTTTTCTTAATTTGGAATCTAAAAGAAAAGAAAAAACCCATCCAAACAAAAAATGGCCCAAGAAAACTCAGTAGGCAACATGCATTTCTTATGGAAAAAGTGCCATTCTTGCTGTAGTTCAGAATCCTGTCTCTAACCATGTCTTCTATATTATGCCTCAAAAGCTAATGCCTGAGTTAAGCAGCAGCTAATCTGCTCTTCAGAAATAAGACAGAAATCAAATGTCATAGATGCAACTTAGCCTATGCTTTGATGCATTTCTCAAAAGTCAAACATGTGTAGAGTTATAACATGATGTAGTTTCTGATTTAAATATTGCTAACTTCTATTACAACTTTGTAGGACAAGTTCCATCATTATTTTTCTTCAAAATAATTTCATCAGTTTTGGATTTCTCCTTTCAAAGTAACTGCATCAGTTTTCATTTTTTAAGATTATGAAGACTGGGGGGAGGTAAAAAAATTGTAATCTCTAGGGCATTAGTTATTTTACTGACTTTTATGAAATAATCTTGTTTTTCTGAGGCAACTGATGTGATTTTGATTTCACAGCCCCCTCCCCACCCAAACCTCAGTTCACAGAAGTTTCTTTCTCATACATCAGGCCATTCACCATTTTCTTTTCTCTTTTTTTCTAACCCACATTAGTTATAAGCAACATTTAGGTTTAGAGTCAGCGGTATCATAAGTGATTTTTCTACATAACTAATGTACCATCATTTAAAGGATAATTCTTTGTAGTGGCTATCATATTTCTTCTTTGCATAAACATTTTGTTGACTCTTTAACAGGAAACAAGCATCAGGCAGTTGATCACATGGTCACAGAGTCTCAATGTAGGTTACTAGTTATTTCACAAATATTGAATTATATTTTTTGCTTTAAGTTGTGAATTAACTGGAATTTATTAACATGTAAACATTATCTGTATTTTCTAGTTATTTCTGATGTAGCTAGAGTTTGTTTGTAATATAGTAAAAAAGTTGGGTTTTAATTAAAGGCTTTTGGCTTCTTATGCTGCAAATCTTGTTTTAGCCTTTACTTTCCTTTTTGATGTCTATTGAAATGCCTTCATGTTCCAAAGAAAAAAACCTGTGCTTTTTCCTGATGGATGCAATAATGAAAATTTAGAGAATTTTCTTATTCAGACAATACACAAATATACTTTCCCAACAATTACACCTTTAAATTGCTTTCCCTATAAAGGAACAACTTCACTTACCCAGTGATCCCAGAGTGTTAGCCCATAACGCTCCTTGCCTTGTCACCATATTTAGAATTCTATAAAGGAGTTAAACAGGTATGAAAACTTTTAGCACACTGTGTTTACATCAGGACAGTGTTTATGACAGCAGGGCCTGTCATAAACACAGTGTGTTTACACTATATATCTGGTTAATAAAACTGCAGTAATGAACTAAAAGCCCTTGAAAGCAAATATTCAGTCAAATATATCAAGCTGTAAGAAAATCTTTCTTTCTTTCCAAGGCAAACTTGACCCCCTCCAAGACTCAAATTTTTTCCCTTCAATTGACTTTCTAACCTGAGTTGTCCTTCCTTACATGATGTCTAGACACAACTCCTGGAATCACTGATACTTATGCAGACTTAGCCAGGTAAAAGGTCTCCAAGAAAGCCTCAGTGCCCTTCTACAAGGCCCATGTGTCAGGGAGTGTGGGGCTGGTGAGCAAATGGTGTGGGTAACAAAACAGGTCTGGAGTGCAGCAAGACAAGAAGGAAAGGAGCACTCCCTTGCAACCACATCTGTCCACTCAGCACCCAGCAAAAGGCCAAGAGGTGTCTGTGTATGTGGGCTGTGTGTAGGCTTCCAGACTAGCACCAAAGAGGGCAAGAGAACCTTTAGTGCGCTCTCAGGGAAGCACAATGCCACTTCTTGTTGGCACCAGCTGTCTCCAGAACGGTGACAACAGCAGCCAGAAGAAATGACTGATCTTTATCTCCCAGCAGTGTAACACTATCACAGGCACGGTGTTGCTCTGGACAGCTGACTACCACTGGAACTTAGATCAGTATTTAATGTCTCACACTTCCATTGCTTTATGTTCCTTCTGATTTAATTTTCTACTATGTTTCCTTTTTTTATACTTTTCATTAGGACACAGGTCATTACTGAATATGGTTAGGCTATGAATTAAATTCCATTAAATAATGGAAAACTTCATTTTGAGGCAAGAGAAAGAAAAAATCTAAGAGGCTAGGGTATTGATGAACTCTCCTTAATTACAACACCCCCCTTTTAACTTTATATTAATTCTGAATCAAAAAGAAAATTAGTAATTTTAATAACCATGGCACACTGTGAGATATTTAGATGACAAATGAATAACAGCAAAATTAAAATTCATTAAGAAATCTGCATACATTAAGCAGAAATTGGAGAGAACCTAGCTAGGCAAGTCTGTTCTCTGCACCTGATGAAAAAACAGATCTTAATGCAGTTGCAAGGTGATGACCTTGAGCAGACCTTTGCCTTACAGAGCCAGGATAAGAGCAGTGTGTGCACTGACTGCCACCTCCTGGGCTTGACCTGCCAAAGTTAGTGCTTAACACCACACTTCTGTCCAACTCTGCTCATTCCAAACATAAAATACAATTCTAGAACATTATGAAAGAGTCATAATTATAGTGGTGAATATTTTGATAAAGAAGGGGATGAATACAGAGATAATTTAAAAAGGAGTAGAGCCAATATAAACTGTACCAGGAAATATTAAATTCCTCTTCTAAAATTCCCTTGTTCCAAAGCATTCTGGGAGGGAAAATAGTTTTCCTCCAGTTATTCTGTTCCTCTGGTTTCCTATGTGTCTTTCACTTAGGTTTTCCTATAGCTATGTTTGAGCTGCCATTATTTTAAGAAGAGGCATCCAGTTGAAACAAATGTTCCCATCTTTGCTGCATTCTTTCAAACAATCAGGTAAGGGGAAAACCCAGCAATGTCACGAGTGCTTGTGGATGCCATAACCCAGAACAGCACCCCCCATGCAATGCCTGCTCAGCAGCATGCACCAATGTCATCCCTAATGCAAACCAAGGCAGGCCCAGCTTCTGCATTTGAATCTTTTCCTGGTTATGAAAAGCTTGGGAAAGAAGAGAGACTCCTGCTCAGATGAATTACAGAAAAAATAGCTCAAAGCAAACAGGGCTGCTTCTGGGAATATTTCAACATATAAAAACACTGCTTTGACTTTGAAGTAGATTTTTAGTAAGCATCAAAGCAGTAATTATTTCTCAAATATTTAAGGTAAATCAGAGGACACAGCAATTGTGACTAAATAAAAAGCAAAAGGTTGAACTGAACGTCACTATAACTAAAAACATATCATAACTTGATTTGATAAGACAAATACTGACTCCCATTTGTCCCCACTGAGGAAAAAAAACCCAAACCACTTATTTTTGCAGTATATTCAGATCTAACCTTGTATAAGCTGGAAGAAACAACTGTCACTAAGAAGTACTTTTGTTTTAGATGAAGTACTTACTGTACATTTCTAGGTTTTGACCACGCCATATTCTGTGTCTCCTTCAAGCCAAGTCTCAAACCATTCAGTGCACCAAATGCTGCCCCTAGTTGGAATAATATCAGTTATTACTTTTTAAGAAGAAAAAGAACCAACAATACTAGAAGCAAATCCTGAGAATAGAATTCAGTGTATAGGTTAAAATCAACTATCCCTTAAGACTAGAACAGACAATGTCTTGCAGAACAAGACATTTACAATCTCAACAATCACTGTAGTGCATAGGTGTCACCTGGGAGAAGTGAAAATCACAACCACCCACCTGTCATACAACATCCTCCAATGGTAAAAAAGGCCAGCTCAAATCTGCCTCGAGTTTTGTTGGCTCCCGTGGGCAAGATAAACTCATCTGTATCCTGGGGGGAAACAAAAAGAAATGCTTTTGTATTTTCCAAGTCTAGTTCAAAATGTAGGCTGTTTTCACTTTTTTCTCTCATCCATGCAATAAACTGAAGATGGATATAAATATTTCTGGAAAATTCTTCCCTGTAGTAGTACAGAGATGGAATACACTATGTGTATACTTTATTAAGCATGAAAAAGGACTGTAAAAAGATAAATTGACTTAAAGTTTTTTTTTTTCCTAGCTGTCCTAACTTTTTATATATGACGCCCTTCAGCCAAGGAACTCATACTGTGTGGGTTGTTGTGTTTTTGTTTTTAATGACTATTTGCTTAATTATTTATTATATCTTGCAGCAGGCAATACAAGCCTTCAAAAAACCTTCCTGTTGTCTGATTACACAGCACTGTTTCTTCACTGAGCAACCTGCTCTGATACAATATTGCATTAATTAAGGTTTCCAACTACTCTGATACTAAATAAAACCTGCCTTTATATGAAAAGAAGTATTTCCTTGCACTGAAATAAGTGACCTATTTTGAGGATGTGAAAAATGCAAGGAATACATTCAACACTAGTGATGATTGAGCATGAAATATGTGAGGTTGGTTAATTTTTTACTTGTCCATCTTTCTCCCATGGGGACAGGCTTGTGTTCTTGTAAATCAGTGGTCTAAAAATCTAGAGAAATGGCCTAGAGAAACAGGCATATGTGTAGAGATAAGGTGTGCCAAGGCACTTTTTCAGTATGAGACATTGAAGATGCCTGTTCTTAAGGTGCTAAAGCAGCAGATCTCTTTGAAGCTTCTGTGCTTTCCACAGTATTATCCACCCCCTACTTAACTGATACATGACTCCAACAGCTGCAGGCTCAAGGAAATGCATTCTAAGGGGTTTTACTGCTCCACACTTGACACTAAATATGAATGGCAATACAGAAAAAAATAGCTTCTAAAATTGTGAATACTGTTACCAATAAAATGAACCTATAATATGGTTTCTATCTACCTTGTAACTAGACAGTTGGAGAAATTCAGTGTTTACAGTAGTTAGCAGTTTCCTAAAAGATAAGATGAAGTAATCCTTGTCTATGTAATATCTAAGTTTCCAGAGACAACCTCAAAAGCACATTCTCTAGGCTTCTGCAAAAAGCTGACACGCTAATTTATAACATGTTACCTGCCACAGGCACCACAGCATTGCAAAGAACACCTTGTTCTGTGCCTGCATTCATGGGCCAGCCAAAAAAGTGGGGTTTAAAGTAAGGAGCACCATTACTCATTAATTTGTCACTATGGGAAGACCAGAACCAAAATGTAAGATTCTCAACAGTAAGGCTGACTTTCCTGCTGCCTTCTGAAAGCAAACAGATGATCTTTGAACACCAGGAGACCCTCACCTCACCACTTGCACCTTCACAGAAACCTCAAATTTAAAGGCTAATAATTTAAGTTCTTGTATTCTGCAATATTAGCTGTGTCTTTTTCCTTCAATATTTAGAGTCCTAGGAACCTGTGGAGACTGTTTAGTGCAACCTCCATTGTTAAAAAAAGGGTCAGCTAGTGCTGGGCAATCAGAGCCATTCCCAGGTCTGGAGGAGACCTGGAAGGGGATCTCACAGCTTGTATGGGCAACTTGTTCAGGTAACAAAAATAATTCTAACATTTAAAAGGAATTCCCTTTTATTTCAACACACTAGTGCTAAACATGAAGGGCAGTGAAGTGTTACAACACACCCTGCAGCCTCTAGTGTTACATCAATAGGTATTTTTAGAACTGTATCATGACACTAATGCCAACACCTTTTCATTTAAGGCAAGCTTCTTTTGTTTCTAAAATCTATTAGTTCACACACACTTAGTTCTGAAATCTCTGCTGTACCATTTTTAACACCAACACGTTCTCAGACAAACTGTACTAACTAAACAAGACAACTCTAGAGTGTGTTTTGGAAAAAGTCTCAATAATTTCTTCGCTTCTTTTCTGACCACTCAACAACAGCAGCCACAGTAGTGAACCCACTTCCACCAGAGGCACAGCTGCTCTTTTCTACCCGTATGGGAATGTTACATTGTAATCTGGACTACAACAGCTTCTAGGCCCCAGAAGTGCAGGCAGAGCTTCCAGTTACAAAAGAAACAGTGACTCAGAGCACCATGAAACAAGGCACAGAGGTTAGCAGATACTCTGCAACTGTTGACCTTAAGTGCCAATTCTACAGAATTTCATGTTCTCAGATAATATGAGCCATATATGTAGAAAAATACTAACTAAATAAAATCACTGACATACATCCTAATTGGATTAATTTAAAACATTTTCAGCTACAGTTAATATTTACAAAAAAGGAAAACATTGCTTGATTTCAAATACTTTTTTTCCTTAGGATGGCCTCAATTTATATTAACTGATGTTAAGATGTAAAAGCGTGACAGCTATGTTATTCTGTAGAGTAAAATGGGAAGTTTTACTGATGGTAAACAGGGTTCCAGGGTTCCAAGAGTCTCCCTTCAGCTGGGTAATGACATAAGGAGAGTGATGTTAAGTTTGCAGCTGTTGTGACAGCAAAGCCTGTTATCAGGTGTCAGCTTGGGCTGAACACCTCAGTAAGCTGAATTCATCACCGTTCAGAAAACTCATCCATGAAAAGAGGGCAGAGATTCTGGCTGCTCTTGCTGATTGAAGGGGCTCAGCAGAGGCTGTGAGCAATGCCAGAACTTTTGTGAGGGGGTGTTGGGCTGTCTGCCTCAAGGCAGGGAGGGAGATCTCTTTTTAATAGCAGCAGGCTGGTAACGACAGCCCTACCTATACTCTGTATTATCACTCGTCATTTTTTTCTAGATGTTACAGCACTGCAAGCTAATTTTAGGGACAAAACTGAAAAAATTGTTTCTTTCCATCGTTCCTCAGTTCAAGACTTCAGTACAGAGGGCCGGGCACTGCAGGAGGTTTAAGGTGGTCGCGTATGGTCATGCAAACACTGAAATCGAGCTCACAATAAAAACAAGCCATCTTCTCACCTGTACTAGGTACTTGGGGTCCAAGTTTAAATACGGCGATAAAGGGCTCATCCCAGTTACTAAAAGGGAAAAAAAAATACAACACTTTAACACGAACTTCCGTAGTAACAATATACATCCTGTAAGGCAAAAAGGGTCAGGGAAAATTCTGCCGTGAAGTTGCCCAACTCCTTAAAAGGCACCGGCCGGCAACTCCCCCCCTGCAGGAAGCGGAATGGGCGCCGCCGGCATGAGGTGAACACGATGTCCCTGTGACCGGCGCCCGTCGAGACACGCGGCCCCTGCCGAGGCCCGGCACCTCCGCCCCCACCCCCAGGAAGCGCCGGGGGTCGGGATCGCTTTCCCGCGGCCGGGCGGCGGCGGAG
>VZTN01035203.1:83992-98939 GCA_013400515.1 Erpornis zantholeuca
AGCGTCCCCGCCAGCCCGACCCGCCCGCCGTCGCGCCTGGGGCTGGGCGAGAGGAGGAGGAGGCGGCCGGGCCGGGGGCTCCGCCGAGTCGCCGTGTCCCTCTCTGTCTGTCATGGCATCTCCGCTGCCGGCGTGGGCAGCGTTGAACGGCGGGGGCCGCATGTGCCTGTGCACGGAGCCTCTCCGGAGCTGCCTCTCTTAGTCGCGCCAGAATTGTCTCTAACTTCGCTTCCCGGTGCCATCGTGTCCCCCATATCCCAGCCCAAGTTTCCACTAACAGTGCAAATCACTGAAGAGAGGTGTGAGCCGCTACAGGTAGCGTGTTCCGCAAGAGAGGGGACGAATACTTGCTGCGGGAAAAAGGGCTTTTAGCGGGGGTCGTGCCAGGCTGTCACACAGGGAGAGCCAAACCTCATGACAGGAGCTCACATAAGCACGTGGCTGCCAGCCTGGAGCGCTGCTGGCCCCGTGGGGTAGGGTGGTCGCTCCTCCTGCCGTCTAACAAAGCTGGGTAGACGACGTTCCCACGTGGCTTCCTTAGTTTTGTTTTCTGTTTGGAGCTAACGCTGTCAGAATAAAATTTTAATGGACGGTAAAATGCCTCTTTCAGGATGAGAGATGAATGCATGGCAAGGGGAAAAGACCACAAACAGATTTGCTGTCATCTGCAGCTGCTGAATTGAACCTCAATGACCCCTAACTAAGAGGCAACATTGAGGAGATAATAATTTGGAGTTAGAAGTGAACGCTCCTGCAGAGTAAATGAGAATCTTCTGAAAATTAAGGTGTTTTCCTCAAAAGTAGATTGTAGGGGGTGGTTTGTTTTATGGCAATGATTTGGGGAATCTTGAGTAGAAATTAAGATGACACTTAAGAAAAAAATGACAGCAAAGTCTGGCTCTGTTTACGCTGAGGATAAGCATGTGCTGTCGTTTTGTTGCTTCTTGTTTTCACCACCTTACCTGTAGCAAAAAGCCATGCTGGATGTATGAAAGTGATGTGTGTTATGTTGGTTGGAAAGCTTATATGTCTGCTCAGATGTTGAAGTTCAGACTAAAGCCATTTTGTTCTGTTCTGGTGCTTCTGCCATCATTTCTATTTATTGTGCTAATGAATAAGTATTTCTTCCTCAGCACAAGTTTAAACCTCAAGAGGTAATCAGCTGCCTTTGAAGAGGTTTATTTGTCCCATGTTTTAACATGTCTCTTCAGGTTTTTTTGTTTGGATTTTTTTTATGGCTGCTTACCTGTAGGCAATTTGGATTAACACTTCAAATGTAAGAAGGTGAAATTCGCTAATCAGAATGACTACTAGATTTAAATTTAGTGCATTTTTGGAAATAAAAATATTTTAGTTCGTCAAATCTGTCAGTCTGCTATTTTTGTCTGAGCAGAGCGAAGGTGAGTTTTTTGAAACACTGAATGGCTGATGATGGCTCAGGTATCCTTGTGCTTGGGGCCTCCATCCAGCTTGGCATTGCTCCCTGGTAACCCACTCCCATGGTGGCAGTTTTGCACTATTGCTTGTGCCATTACAGAAGAAGTGAAAGTTATTTTAGTATTTTTTGGAGATTCTAAAAATTCTGATATCCTCTGATGAGGGTATTTGATAAGCAGCTGTATAAAAGTGTTCAAGGCCTTGAATTTAGGGAAAGTGTTTATGAAACAATGTCTCTTAAGTTACCTGTGGCCTAAGCTGTCTTTGATACAAGTTACACAACCCCCGTGTGCGGAACACTGCTGAGACTTCTCATACTCAGAATCAGAAGAGACAGATCTGCTTTACTGGTTTTCAGTTCTGCCAAACTATTGTTACAGTAAGGGACTCCAGCTGTTACTTACCCAGTTGAAAGCAGTGAGCAAGCACCTTGCAGTCAGCAGCGGCTTTCTCTTGGCAAGTGGAAAGAAAGGGAATTGAAGCTAGTTGCCAAATTTGCAGAGTATCTTTTAATAACAACAATAAAACTAAACACCCCTTAAACAAATAAAGGCTGTTTTCCAAGTTGGAAAGAATTGCTTTGAATTTTTTTCTTCTTGTTCCCACCCCCCAAGTCTTTGCATAATTAGTTCACATGTTGCTGTTCTATGGAAAGGTTGTCTGAGCTGCAACAACACACAGATAAGACTGGAACTGTGTTGTTGGTAGTAAATCTGAAAAAATTGTGTCCTTCATTTTGTTGCTGTTTAGGGGAGTAAGCATTGAAAAGCTTCTCAAACTGTTTATGGATGGAGGAGAAAAGAAAAAGTCTTTTTCTGAGTGCTTGTCACTTCTAGTGTGTGCTATGCTTTTATTGAGCCTTATGTTTCGCAGTATGCTGCATACAAATAAAGTTCTTGGATGGGTCCTCAAAGATGCATTGTTGTTTTTTCTTTTTGGTTTTAAGTTATGTCAGGTTGCCTCTTCATTCCAATATTCAGCAGATGTTTTTGGGGCTCACTGTGGTGGTGATTAAAGGTAATGATGAGGGCTAGAAAGTTCAAGTTTCTTTGAGGATTTTTTTGAATTCTACGTGTTCACTGTATATTTTTAACCTTTTAACTGTATTTTAAAAAAGGCTGGATGAAACAAATCCCACCATAGACCAAGCTAGGAATTTATAAAGATTATTACAAAACCTACAGCTGCTGACTGATGTAAATTAAATATTGCATCACATGTAGTTTTAATACTGCTGGTGTCTGGATGCTCCCTATAGTAGAGATGCTAATGAAGGCTTAAATGGTGGTGGTTTTATCTTCACTCAGCACAAGTTATCTTTTTCATATGCAATGATGTTGCAGTTTTATCACATTTAATGTAATGACAGTGAACTGTGGTTTTCCAGTTTGTAAACAGCGGACAATTACCAGTTGGTTGGAGAATAAAGGACCCAAGACAACGGAGTCCAGAAGGTAAAAAGCACAACATAAACCTGTTCAAAAGTTGTGTTCTTTGAGGGGGCCTGGTGGGAGCTAAAAGTGCAGGTTGCCTGTACAGCTGGCTAAATGGAGGCAGCCCCATTTCTGCTGCTTTCCTTCCCTTGGCACATTCTCTTGAATAACAAACTGAAACATTTTCCCTATAAACAGCTGCCCAGTCCCCACCGTCCCCTCTAAATCCCCAAGTCCAAACTTACTGCTGACAGAGATTACTGAAGCACCTCACTGTTTAGGTGAATAAATACATTGGTTCCTGCAAAGAAAAAGATGGGAACCTGGAGCGAGGGAAGGCAAAGTGGGAGTGTTGCTTCCAGTGGCAGCCAAGCACTGGATCGATTTAGTTGTAATATCAGACTGCCTTTGGTCAACAGTTCTGCTTTCATTTTTGTTTGACATAGGACACTAACAGTTGCAGATTTTCACTGATAGTCCTGTGATCAACTCACTGTTTTACTGTTTATTTACAGACAAAAATCTGTTTTGGTTTGTCTCATTGGACTGTGATTGTAGTCTGAACATGTGCAGCTTGATTTAATACAGCCAGAATTTACAGGTCCTCAAATGTTCATTGAGGTTTTTTTATGAAAGATGTTACAAATTTTTACTGCTGAATGGTATCAGGTAAAGTTTGATGGTTTTGGCTAATGTGGTTTGTCAGGAGCAGTGGTTGCAAGGCAGCATTAAAATTATACTCCAAAGAATTTAACTATCTGATGCAGAGGAACATCAGATACTATTTTCCTGTAGTTGCAATTGTAAATGTGCTGGTTTATTTTTCATTGATGTTTGCTAATAAATAGAGATCGAAGTCCATAGCAGTGTTAAGAACAGCTGGGAAGACTTGTGATAATGATTAATGCAGAGCTAATTGCAGGCTTACAGGTTGCTCTAAATCAAGGATGTTAAGAGGATTCTTAAGAAGGGAATGAATTATTTTATTTTTTTTTTAATTCCTTTTGGAGTACTGCTGTTCTATGCCCTCCTCCATCCCTGCTGACAGATTAGAGCCTAGGCAGTTCTAAGAAGCCTTTGGTTGTGTAAACATTTCATGTGCCTTTCTATTGCATTTAACATCACAATTTTAATTTAAATTTGACTTCGTGTTAGGTTTAATTTCTCAGGTTGGCAGCAGATATTGTCCATACCTTTAAAGAGTCATCGAGATGGCAACAGTATTGTAACTTGTTTTTGTTCACCAAAATTTGCAGGAATAAATGCATACATGGGAAGTTAAATTATCAAGAAATAAACCCATCTAAAATAATTTTATTTTCAAATAATCATCCTATGGGTGAAGTTCCAAGCTATCATCTCTCTTTATCCTGGGTGATCTTTTAGAAAAGGATCTGTTACCTTCCATGAAGAGAATTAATGCCTTTAGGAATCTATAATCTATTAAACAGTGGCTGAATTTAGGATTGTGTGGTAATTGCAAATTTTCCTATTTAGTGTAAATGGGAAGCTGGGCATACAGAGTTGAGTGTGCTCAGTTTGCATTGGGAATATGCTGTGTTGTAACAACGCATTCAGGAGAAGATATTGTTCAGAGTGATGTATTCATCAAGACTAGTCAGGTTTTTTTTTTTAATATTCATGTGTCTTCTAAGTAATTATCTTTATCAATACACTGACACATAAATTAATATGTAAATGCGAAATGACTTTCTGACATCTGGTTATACAAAACTCACTTCATTTCCCTGTAACCATTAGGACATGTTTTATCATGCACTGCCTTACACAAAGACAAGTCAAGTTATTTTTCTCTTAAAACCCCCTTGATTTGGTGCATCTTTTAATTTTTATTATCAGTCTGAAATAAATTTTGCCCTTGAGCTTTTGTTTGGAGTTTTTTTCAAGAGTCATGGGCTGTTTGTAAGAGTAAGGAAGTAATAGGAGACTATGGACCAGACCTATGCCCTGCTCTTCTAAAGGATGAATTTGTAGCTCTGGGGGAATGGCCATAACAGCACTGATTTCCTTGCTCATTTATTTAGTGGATAAAAACAAAAGTTATGGAGGACTTTATCACAACTTCTAATTTTTTTTTCATCTGGAGAAAATAGCTAAATAATAGCCTCGTACTGTTTAGATTTGAAAATAATGACTGGAATAGATTCCTGAGGTAAGCAACTGACTGATCATCCTTTAGAGCCTTTAAATGGAAATAGGTTGCCAGTGAGTTACATTTCTTAGTGCTCATTTACAGAGTAGATTGAATAAAAATCTGTACTTCCTATTGTTTGTTTATCACTGTTCCTTAAAAAAATGAGAAATTTCATTTGGAAG
Organism: Erpornis zantholeuca; assembly: GCA_013400515.1. Lineage (NCBI taxonomy): Eukaryota > Metazoa > Chordata > Aves > Passeriformes > Timaliidae > Erpornis > Erpornis zantholeuca. The sequence continues at coordinate 89,200 of VZTN01035203.1, forward strand.
TAAGACTCTGAATTCCCTTACTTCTTTTCCACAGCTTACACAGCAAAACTAATAACAATACTGAAGCAAATCCTAAGATGACTTCCATTAAAAAAGAGACCTTTTGTGAGCATGATGTAAAAAAGCTAGAGAATACTTGTCAGCAAAATTATGCAAAAATATCTGTGGAAGTTGGTGCAAAGCAAGTAAATTTGCCTCAGACAGGCAGCATGTGTAACTGGGAGGCTGAGGACAAAGATGCAGTCTTAGATACAGATCCTGTGAAGGGCCCGCAGTCTGGAGACTTGTTTAAAAATGCCAACATTGATCAGATGCACAAAACTGGCAAGCAGAGAGGCTGTGAAGAAAGCAGTGCCACTTGGACTCAGAGGAAGTTACCAGGCCGGGCTTCAAAAACAGGAAATTCAAAACATTCTTCAAAAGATGTCGAGACAGATGGACAAGTGGCTTCATGCAATTCACAGAAGCTGAAGAGTTGCAATTCTGTCTGTTTAATGGGTGAAAAAGAGGAAGGGGATGTAGTTCCAGAAAGTCCACTGTCAGATGCTGGTTGTGATGCCTGTATATCTGATCTTGGAGGTCCTGGAAAACTGAGCAAATGTCAGAGCAGTTCAGGGGACTCGCCTGCTTTTGAGAAAGAAAGTGAACCGGAGTCACCGATGGATGTGGATAATTCTAAAAATAGCTGCCATGGGTCAGAGGCCGATGAAGAAACAAGTCCATTTCTGGATGAACAAGAGGAGATTAATACATCAAAACCCATAAACAAATCTTTTAGAATTCAATATGGGGATGCTGAATTGGAGTCCAGGAAATCACGTTTTTCTGCCAAGGCCTGTGAAAGCTTTGAGGAAGTAGATAATTCTGTTAAAGAGGACGGTCTGCAGATAAAGTCACCTGGGATCTCTTCTGCTCCATCATCAGAATGCAAAGGTGCAAAACAGGGTGTGAAGAGAGACTCTAAAATCACTTCTCACTTTATGAGGATACCTAAAGTTGAGGGGAAAAGGTAACGTTCTGTCTGTGTCTTCATCTGGTTTTTTCATGCTTGGAAATTTCCTCTTTGGTGATAGAATTTCAGAGTCTAGATTGTATAAAGAGTTTTGCAAAATTTTTTCTAGGATACAAAGGCAACTGATGTAAGACTGAAATAACTTATTTTAATGGGGCTATTTGTGGGGTTTTTGAAGTATATGTTTGTCCAGTGCAATTACAATTCTTACTAGTTTCATTTGTCAAAAATAGTGGATCTATTTTGTTAAACCATCAGTGCTATTGATGCTTTGATTGAAATAGACATGGAAAAATTCATTTTTGAGAGCAATTGTAGAGATGTTTGGGGTTTTTTGTTAATGTTTTTGGGTTTGGGGTTTTTTTTGTTTGTTTGCTTGGCTCTATTCATAACTTGGGAGAGAGAAGGAGTGGTGATTACACACTGCAGCAATAGAAACAGGAGTCCTGAGCGTGACACAGGGCTCTGCATGCCAGGTGTTGTGGAAGAACAGAAAGATAATCTCTGCTCTGAAGACCTTAGATTTCAGTGGGAGCAGAGGAAGTGAATAAGCATCTAAGGAGTGAGCAGAAACAAAAGTGTATTTTGGTATAACATGCAATTATTTTACTAGACTCAAGTCCTTCACATAGGGCAAGAAAGTAGTTTTGCACATCTTTGCTGGGGTATTGTCCATGGATAAACAGATCCTGTTGGGAAGGAGCATGGCTCTGCAGAGGAATACTCTTGCCTTGCTAACCCACTGCAGTTCTGTGAAGGGGTTTGTCAGCCTGTAGAGAGGGGTGTTTTTGTAGACGTGTACTTCGTGTATTGGAAAGGGGAAGGTTGGTGATGGTGGGAGTTTTCCCCAAACAAAGCTTTGGCCTGAGGCCACAGCAAAGGCTGGCAAATAAACTGACTGCTATTGTTGTAACCCTGGTGTGGAAGTGTATTTGCCTAGCAGTTTCTTCAGTGTAAATAAAAAGTTTCAATGCATTTTATTTTAACAGCAGGAAAGAAAAGTGTGAATTCAAACCCCAGAGGCCAGGAAGGAAGATTGCTAAATATACACCACCCCCTCTTCCAACCAACAAGAAGTGGTTTGGAACCCCGATTGAAGAGATGAGAAGGATGCCGGTGTGTGGGGCCCGCCTGCCTCACCTGCGACCCTCAGCCAACCACACCGTGACCGTCAGGGTACAGTAATGCACTGCATTGCCTCACATCACCGTTCTGCCTCAAGTGTTCAGTAATGTGAAATGCCACATGTTAGTCTTGCATTTTGACATCCTGCTAGTACTGTTTCTTTGCCATACCTTGCAAGCAGACTGGGGCAACTGATTTTCTTGAAAATTGGCTGTTCTGGTGCATAGAATTAGGATATCAAGATCCAGAAGAAACATAATAATGGTTTTACTGCCTCTATCTTGTTAGGGGCAAGTATTTCTCTTTTGCATGGGTGTGTGCATGCTTCCTTGACTTGATACCTTAAACTGGCTACCTGGAAACAGAGACTAGACAGGAATAAAGGAAAAAAGGTGGTATTTATTTGAAAGGCCTTCAGGTGCACACTTTGGGCTCCAGGGGGTCCTACCTCAGTGAATCCCAAAATGGACCACAGGTCATGAGTGCTTCACACTTTTATATCAACATAAATTCACCAACCAGAACCCAGCCAATGATGTGATTTCCCCCAAGCCTGCCCCCCTCTTCTCAAGATGAACGTTTACAGTTCTTGTTCTGAGTGTCCTTGGAGAGCAAGTTAGAGGTTTTGTTATGTCTTAGCATAAGAGAACAGCACTTAACAAGCTACAGAAAACTTCAGTCACACTAGCAGTACAGGATTTGAAAAATATAAAAGTTAAAACCTAAGGCATCAGACCGAGTTGTAAAGTTTGGGAATTTAAATATGTCTACGAGTAAAATTGGTACTTCCAACATTTTCATGCTCTGTTTTCATTTTAATGTGATTCTGGTTTGGATTCAAGACATACAAAAGGCTCAAGATATTCAAGATATGGAAAAGACAAAGTATGAAGCAGAGTTTCTAGCAGTTTTACTACTGCATTTTTGATCAAATTTGATATGTTTGCATTTAATCCTTTGGAGTAATATGCAGCCTAATTATTGTTGAAATAAAATGTGATCAGAAACTGTAGGGTCATGGATAAATCCCAACCGAAAGAAAGGCACATTTAGTTTAAACACATACTCTAAGAGACTTAGTGTTGTCCAAGGGCTGTACAGCAATTTAGGTCTTTAAGAACATGGTGTTCTTTATTTTTACTTTTTTTTATGTTTGGTGGTGTAAACTTGAGATATTGCTCTATCTATAATGATTTCTCATCCCTTTGAGTGTTAGGTTAAAAATTATATTTCTGCACATGACTATGGTTACATCTGTAGCCACATTTTCAAAATATTTGGATGAAAATGTGTAGATTCTTAAATTGATAAATGAGGAAATCTTTATCTGGTGGTTGGATATGTAGTAATTGAATATATTACCTTTATTTGAGTGTGTTTCAAGAGGTCTAATGATAAGGTGGTGTTCTTTTCAACAATTATAATGTAAGATTAACAAATGGATTTTTTTCTGTTGGGGTGAGTTGGTAGCTTTCCTCTTTCCAAAAAGGATGGCTGTAGATGAGAGCTTTTTAAACTGTATTTTTGCTTACTTTGTATTTCTTCCATTTAAAAACAGAAAGTAGTGTCTGATTTTTTCCCCTTCTTCTGTGTTACAGGTAGATCTTCTGAGGGAAGGAGAGGTACCTAAACCTTTTCCAACTCACTACAAAGATTTGTGGGACAACAAGCATGTTAAAATGCCCTGCTCGGAACAAAATTTATACCCTGTAGAGGATGAGGTAAGATTAAGTGTTTACAGTTGTGTAATCAAATACATTTGTTTACACATAGATGAGTTTTCAGTTTACTGCATTTGCTCAATTGTCATACTGACTTATAGAATTAGAAAATCAAGCCTGAAAAAACAGATTTTGGGTCATGATGCTTCAGAGCGAGCAGAAGACTTTTTTTTCCTTGTAATTATTTTGCTTAGCCAATAATTTGATGATATATATATTTCTATACTTATATGGACTGTAAACTTGAACTCCTTATAAATGATACATTCATTTACTTATGTATTTATATGTTAAATATTTTGTGTATGTGTGTCTGAAATACTTTGCAATTTCAATAGATGTGAATGAATTTGTAACCACATTTTGATTATAATACTCTGACAGGTGTTGCCAATAGTGAGGTATGAACAGCACAGTGAACAGCAGTGACTGTTCTGCTAAAACAATGGCAGAGATTGGCCCTGTGTGGTTTGTTGATCTGGTATTTCTTGTCACTGCTCGAGACAAACATACCCACTGAAATACTCCAGACTAGGGTGAATATAATCAGCAAGTGTGTCCTGTAGTAAAAACTCTGTAATGGTTATTGATACTTGACTCAGGAACAAAGAATTCTTGTAGCCTCTATTAAATACACTCAGTCTTTTCACTTACCGATTTGACAGATGGCAGTTATTAGTAAATGTGTCTTTCTGTTTGGAATAACTTAATCTGATTTTGTTTTGGGCTTTTACTTTAAAGAATGGAGATAGAACTGCTGGAAGTCGATGGGAACTAATCCAAACTGCCTTACTTAACAAGTTTACCTGCTCACATGATTTGAAGGTAAGATTGCCAGTTTGAAATCAAGTCTATATGCATATAAATACATTCATGTTGTCTGTATACTGCCAGGGATTCTGGCTTGGTCCTATTTATTTAATCACTTAGAAAAATTACAAAAAAACTCTGCTGTTCAAGAGATTCCCCAATGAATGAAGGTTCTTAATGAGTACTGAGTGTTACCACTTAATTTATTCAGATTATTAAAATGAATTTCCATTTTAAAATCTACACAAAACTGTGTTTGTCCAGCAGCATATACTAGTCTGTGATAAACATAATGTGAGGTTTTGTGTAGCCAGATGGTCAGGGATGCACAGGTGAGAGAGTTGGAAATAGTAACTCTTCGCCTGAGTTCACTTCATTAAAATCACAATTCAAGCTGCTGACAAAAATCTGTAGATTTTGGAGACTAGTGCTCTTTTGATAACTTTTACAGTTACATCAGCATGAAGTCTTACGTGAATTGTGATTTGGAGCAGCTCAGAGTTGCTCTCATGTTTTCTAGTGAAGAATAGTGTAATTTGGGTTATACCTTAAAGGCAGGGAAGGAGGAGGATGCAAAAGCCGTATATAAACTTTAAATGAACAGAGAGCTTCCCCAGCCACTGAGGAGACTTCCCTAGGTGTTATTTGGTATTTTTTTCTTGTGTATTTTTTAAGGGTGGTGTTGTTTCAAAGGGTCGATTTAATTTTACTGTGGTTTTGATTCTTTAAGTTCCTAAACTGTTACAACTTTTGCTATATTGCTTTTATACATCAAATACCTTTTATTGGTACTTTAAAAAAGAGCAAGCATTCGATGGGGAACATTTATGTTCTTTGTTGGGGTATACGAGCATGCCTTGTCTTGTTTTGTGTTATGATAAAAAAATCCCATAGACTGAAGCTTATGCACTGCTAAACCCAAAATAGGGAGTTCAGTATGAAGGATTTTCACTATATTAATGCAGTGTTATAGATTTTGGTAGGCTCTGTGGCAGGTTTTAGCCACCAGATGGTGCTGTTCCTTCAGCAGGGAAATTTCCTTGAATGGTTTTTCTTCCATTATTATTCCATTAATAATTACCTCTAAGCTCTATTTTGTTGTGTTTCTTCCCTAGGAGGCCATATTGAGATACAATGTTGCTTATTCCAAGAAATGGGATTTCACGGCTCTTACTGACTTCTGTGAGAAGGTAAAACAAGTTGATTTAAAATAGGAAGAAAAGTAATATAAAAGTGACTACTTTGCCTATATGTCTCAATGCTTTTGGCTTTATTTCCATTTTCAAGAGTAAATGTCTGCAGTTGTCATCTAAGCAGCTATTTAGCTGGTAACTTCAGCTGAAACAGTAATTATACTTTATAAACTGGCTTAAATTTAAATTTTATACATGTGATTTGGGTGCCTCAATAATACCTAAGTTTCCTGAAGGTAAGGTGAGAAATACCCTTTTTCTGTTTTATGAAAATTATTTAGAAATTGTATTAATATTTCCAGTGTAATGGGGTTTTTTGTTTTAAAAAATGTTGGTCATTTTTTCTTTTTTTATAAAACTTTAATGTTATATTGCAGTGGTGTTTGTATAGACTGCTTTGCTGGTGTAGCAGGAAAATTTTCCTATTTGGTGAGATGGTGAATTTAAACTGAGTTTAAATTTAAACTTAAATTTAAACTGAATTTAAATAGAGCCTTTGAAAGATTGGGGTGGGTTTTATGGCTTCAAGTCTTAGGTATTAGTACTTTCAGGGGGAGGATGGAAAAGATGAATGAATAGTAGGTCTCAAATACAAGTTGGACTTGCAAGTTGGACTATTACTGATGTACATCCTGGCTGACAATCAAAAACTGTGATAATTAAAGCTTAATGAAAGATTAAATGAGATGCAGTAGAAATTGTAGTATTTTTCTTCAACACTTCAGAGGTACTTCTAAAACACACATGCCTGTTTTCTTGGGAGGGGCTTGCTAAGCTCTATTAAGATTCAGTGGAAACTAAATTTGATTTGAAGTGAATTTTGTTCGTTATGTATGTAAATAGATGGCTGCTTAGGCCATGTGATCAGAGGAGCTGTTCTGTTCTCTCTGTTGCCTGTCTCCATTGAGTGTGGGGACTGCTGTTTCACCCAATGAATTTTCTTTTGCGTGCAGCACGTTATTATTACTGCTGACAAAAGGCACCTGTAAAAATCCCAGTGGTATCATCCTTGCAAGCCATGAGAGCTACTGTGCTCCCCCATCTTGCAGATTTAGTGCTCCCCCCTCTTGTCTCTGGGGTCGCTGACGTGGCTCTGTGGTTGGCTATGGACATTTGGTCTCTGCTCCTATTGACTCTTGTGCTAAGTGAAATTAACCTGGCCTCTTCAGCTGTTCATTCATGTGTTACGGAAGTGTACCTACTTAAATTAGAATGTTTTAAAGTATGAGTGCTATTCAGTTAAAAATCTGACTCAGGAACATACCAGATTTGCATCATATTGCTACAAGCACAACTGAGCTTGTCCTGAGGTGTTCACAGTGTGCACTGGGGATTTTGGAAACTCTGGGTGATTAGATTCAGAGATCATCAGCCAGAGAGCGTAAGTAATATCGGCTGTCTCCAGAGGAGAGGGAACAATAGGGAAATAAACTATGGATCAGGCATCAATCTTTCATGAGGATGAAAAGGAAATTTCTGTATCCTGGGAATGGTGATTTATTTGTGTGGTTCTCAGATGAAGGGAAGAGATCTGTTTCATACACAGATTTTAGACTGAGTTACAAGAGTGTGCCAGCAGTATTTTAAATAAGAAACAGTGAAGTGCTTGTGACACAGTCACCTCTTGTAGACCACAGGAGCAAAATCTTGCCCTGGCTTGCATTGTTGAGTATATTGAGTTTAGTGAACAGGACATGTGGAGGGGATAGATTTTGCAGGGAAAAGCTTGAATGCTTTTCCCTTATAAAGGGATGTGTGAAGTTTCCAAGTTTTGTAGACTGACAAGCTATCTGCTTTCAAAGATTGCTTGCAGTCTGCTTAAGTGAGCAGCTCTTGTGTGAAAGTTGGCATCCTCTTTGGAAATGACCTAAATATACTGACTGTAGTGCTTTTGAATTTATTGTATTTGGGAGTTAATGATTAAGGGATTACCACTGGCCTGTGTATTTTCTTGTTTATCCTATGATTTTGAAGGTACAGAGGAACTGTTTCAGGTTTGCCCACCAAGGTTTGAGGGGGTTGGTTGAAAGGAAAGCCAGCCTGAGTAATCAGCTTAAAGGGAGTGGCAGCAGCTCAACAAAAAGAGAAGTGTTCACAAATGTATATTCAAAGAAAAAGATTGAAACAGTCTGTGATTGTCAGATAGGTATTTATATCATTGGGCACTATTGACTTGCAGTGCCTGCTTAGCCAAGGATTTTGTGGTCTGATTTAGAAGGGAGATGTGTCTGTAAATCTGTGGTGTTTTAAGGATTCTTCAGATATTACTTTAATAGGTCTGTGTTTGGTTATAAAGTGCCATTTGTTATTTTATCTTCTGCTTATGGACATAGCTCACTTCATCTATTAATCTCTTAAATACTGTCATTCCAGTCTTGCATTGGGTTTCCTATTTTAGGTAGTTCCTTGCGAGTTATACTTTTATAAAACACACTTCAAAAATATGCATTATTTTTAAACACTACTTTGTAAGATTCAAGTAAATTTTCTTTGAAAACAATAATTACCAGTTTCTTGGGCTTAGGTTTATTTTCCCATAAGATTAAAACACTCTCAGCTTTCTTAACTAATAGGAAATAAATATCACATATGTGAGCCAAGCTTTTTTTCTGGAACAACACAGCCTACAAGATCTGCAGTTTGGTCACAGTGTTGTCAGAAGAGGGAGCCCTCACCCTTTGCAAAAGATTCTCTCGAATGTCAGTTAACGTGTGGAAGTATAATTCCTGTTTTTACACTGAAGTAAACTTGGAAGTTTGGATTAGTTTCTGTTTCTTTTGAAAATTTCATAGAACTTGTACATAGAACATAAAACTTGTTCGTAGAACAATGTGTGTAAAGATCTTGGTGGCTATTTACTTCAGACATCTGACTATTTTGCTGCTCTCTACAGAATTTCCACAGTGTTGTATTAATTTGTTTTGCCATCTCTCTGTTGATATTGGCATAGATGCCTAGGATTCCTTTAGGTTATTATTTAGTGGAAGAAAGTTATTAGTGTTAATATTCTTCTTTGTACGTGCTAAATTCTTGTCTCTTGGAAGCCATCCTTGCATCTGTTTTTCCAGAAGTTACTTAGAAGCCAGGAAAGAGTAAGCAAGAAGCAGAAAAGGAAATGTGAGGAAACCACTATGGATGGAGCTGTATTGGAACCCACAGTGTGTTATAGATGAGCTTTATTTCTGGGAATGGTGATGGGTTGGATATTAATTACATGCTTTTGCTCAACAGTGCTATGTACTGTAGTAGTTTTTCTTTCTTCTAGATTTGCCATTCCACTTCCAGGCAAAACTAAGTTATTTCTCTTTTTCCCAAGTGCATGAAATAAGAAGTCTAGTTAGGTCATTCAGGGCTTATGCCTTAGACTAATCTGTGACAACAGCAACTTTGTCTAAAGGGAAAAGTAGGACTCTATCATTTAAGAAATCATGTGGTCTGCTGCTTTAGACTGGGCCTGCTTGTGCTGGACATGCTTTGTTTTTATTATATTGCTTTAAAATCTCTTAGAGCTTAAGCAGAATTCTTGTCAGTGAACTCTTCCTCTTATTGCTTGCATCTGTCGTGCCCTTTCAGGAACAGAGGAGTATTTCAATCTAAAAATGGCATAGACCAAAGATTGAGTTTAGGTAAATTTGTGTGGCACAGGCAGTGATTGTCTCTGAGCTTCTGCGAGTGGTCTGAAAAATGGATCACAATACATCTTGCAGATACAGTGCAGTGAATCCATTACTATATTTTGTTTGTCTGGACTCTTTGAGCTTGATCATCTCAGTGGAAAGTTTGGGAAATGGAGAAGGTACAGGGAGAGGAGTCAGGAGTTCTGTAAAGGTATGCAGTAGTTTCCATATGAGGACTGTCTAAGTTAGGATCATTTCACCT
>VZTN01035204.1:0-18216 GCA_013400515.1 Erpornis zantholeuca
CAGAAGGCCAGCTTGGCTGAACACGAATTTTCTCTTAAAAATAAGGCAAAAAGGGAAGGTATATGCCCAGTGGAAACAAGGTCAGGTGACATGGGAAGAACACAGAGCTGCTGCTTGCCACTGTAGGGAGAAAATTTGTGTGGCCAAAGCTCAGCTGGAGTTGAAGTCAGCCAGAGCTGCAGGGGACAATAAACAGAGTTTTCTCAAATATATTAATGGCAACAGGCAGTGTGAAGCCGACATTGCCCCATTACAGGATGAGAATGGTCTCCTCACAAACAGGGACAGAGACAAGGCAGAGGCGTTTAACACATTCTTTGCCTCTGTCTTCAACAAGGATGATGGACCAAGGCTCCCCTGAGCTGGAGGACCATGACTTTGAGAATGATCAACTCCCAATCAACCCTGAAATTATGCAGGATCTGCTTCTCCAGCTGGATCCCTATAAATCTATGGGGCCTAGTGGGATTCATCCAGGAATCTTCAAAGAGCTGGATGATGTCATCACAGAACCTCTCTTGATGATTTCTGAGCTGTCTTGGGAATCCGGAGAAGTCCCAGCTGACTGGAAGCTGGTGAATGTCCTGATTTTCAAGCAGTGCAAGAAGAAGGACTCCAGAAACTATAGGCCTGTTAGTTTCACTTCACCAGTGCATGATAAAGTTATGGAGAAGGTTTTTCTGGGAGGTGTTGAAAAACACCTTAGAGACAATACAGTCATTGGTCACAGCCAGCACAGCTTCATGAGGGGAAAGTCCTGCTGATCAAACCTGATTTCCTTTTGTGACAAGGTAACCCAACTTGTTGATCAAGGGGAGCCAGTTGATGCGATCCTTTTGGATTTCAGTAAAGCTTTCAATGCTGTCCTCACAGTGTCCTTCTGCACAAGATGTCCAGCTCACAGCTGGATAAACACATCATGTGATGGCTGAGCAGCTGGATCACGGGTCGGGCACAAAGGGCTACAGTGAATGGGGTGACATCAGACTGGGGACCTGTCACAAGTGGGGTTCCACAGGGCTCCAACCTCAGCCTGTGCTCTTCAACAGCTTCATCAAGGACTTGGACCCAGGACTGGAAGGGACATTAAGCAAGTTTGCAGATGATACAAAAGTGGCAGGAGCTGTTGGCTCCCTTGAAGGCAGGGAGGCCTTGCAGAGAGACCTCAACAAATCAGAAATCACCAACAATATGAAGTTCAAAATGGGAAATTGCTGGATTCTGCACCTGGAATGGAGCAACTCTGGATATATGGACAGACTGGGGAATGGGAGGCTGGAGAGCTGTGCCACAGAAAGGGACCTGGAGGTCCTGGTCCATGGAAGTTGAACATGAGCCAGCAGTGCCCTGGCACCCAGGAGGGCCAGCGGTGTGCTGGGGGCATCAGGCACAGCATCACCAACCAGGCAAGGGAGAGGATTGTCCTGCTCTGCTCTGGACTGAGCGGCCTCACCTTGAGTGCTGGGGCAGTTTTGCCACAATATAAGAAAGGTATTAAACTATTGGAGGGTGTCCAAAGGAGGGCCATGAGGAATGGTGAAGGGTCGTGAGGGGAAGCTGTGTGAGCAGTGGCTGAGGTCCCTTGGTCTTTTCAGCCTGGAGAAGAGGAGACTGAGGGAAGACCTCATTGGAGTCTACAACTTCCTCATGAGGGGAAGAGGAGGGTCAGACACTTATCTCTTCTCTGTGGTGACAGTGACAGGACCTGAGGGAATGGCCTTAGGTTGTGTCACAGGAGGTTTAGGTTGCATATTAGGAAAAGGTTCTTCACCCAGAGGGTGGCTGAGCACTGGAACAGCTCCCCAGGGAAATGGTCACAGCACCAAGCCTGACAGAGTTCAAGAAGGATTTGGACAATACTCTCAGGCACATGGTGTGACTTGGGATGATTCTGTGCAGAGCCAGGAGCTAGACATGATGACCTTGATGGGTCCCTTCCAACTCAGCATATTCTGTCATTCTGTGATTCCATATTTTATTTTTGATCCCTGAATTAATGTCTGGTTTAGTAGTAGCTATGTTATTTCTTCCACTTATATACCACCTATGAGTATATTTACTGTCCTTTAAAATCCAAACTCCATTTTTATATCTTCACATGCAAATATTAATTCTACAAATAACATGCAAATTATCTTATTCTGTTTCAGTGTTGTACCAGATGTGTCAGACAAGGTACCAGATGTGTCATCGTCTCTCTCAAGAACAAGCAGTAGTGAAAAATCAACGTATGGTTTTCAGATTTACTAGTTTTCCATGTTCTGTTGCTCTAACACTAGAAACAGAATTCTGACTGAAAATAGTGACAGACAGTTTCTGAATGGAGTACAAATACCTAAACACAATGTTAAATATGTTTCTGGAGTCCTTCTTTCACCTCCTATTTGCGGTAATATTCCTTTGTCTATCTTAGTGATTATTTGTCCTCTCTTCCCGTGCTGTATTTGAACAGTTTACACTTATTTGCTCTTTTTTTTCCTTCATTATCCCTTGGAAGCAGTGAAATGCTGTTATTTTACAACTTGACAACCAAGACACCAGAAAATTACAGTAGAAGTTCTTTCTCAATTTAGAACCTAGACCCATAAAATGTTCCCACACTGCCTATGTGCCTCCTTATTTCTAGATTAAGTCTCTTCCAGTGCAGTTCCATAGATGACTAAAAGCTGAGAAGGGTGTGCTCAAAGATGTCCTGATTTTTAGGCAACTAGCCTAAAAATGCTTTGCTCTTGCAGCAGTTGTCCTGATCCATACGATACCCTAGGTACAGTGCTGCAGTCTGTCTCTTCATACCAAGTAGATCAGAACCTCTGTTCTTGTAGTGGAAAATTAATTTCCTTATTTTACAGAAAGAGGATTTGAGTCTGTCCCTCACACCTGCAGATAGCTGACCACAATACATTTGGGGTTTAGCAGTCTCTTTGGTTTGTTGTAGCTGATCACTAACAATGAGGTGTAATGAACAGGGCTTTCTACTTCAGCTGTTCTGATGCCTTAAATGGCTACCTAGAAACAGAGACTAGACAGGAGTAAAGGAATAAAGGAGGTCTTTATTTGAAAGGCCTTCAGAAGCACACTTTGGGCTCCAGAGCATCCTGCTCCAGTGGATTCCAAAATGGACAACAGGTCATGAGTTCTTTACACTTTTATGTCAGCATAAATTCACTAACTAGAACCCAGCCTATGATGGAATTTCCCCAAGCTTGCCCCCCTCTCCCCAATGGGGTGATGTGGTCTGAACTGTTAATGTTTGGTTGCATTTGGTTTCTCATTTGTATGGAATGTTAAATTTAAGTTATTGTTTAAAAGTTGGTATGTTCTGTTACCCCCGCCCCCCCCGGCTGCTCCCACAGTAAAGTGTTCTCCCCAAACTCCTTCCCTCCACCCTCCCACCTCCACCAGATAAGGAAGAAACCCCTTCTGTGTTCCAGAGAGATCCCTGTCAGTCACCCAAATCCTTTTCTCTTGAGCTTGTCAATCCCCAGAGTCCCAGAGACTCCCCTTGGGAATTCCCCTAAAACCTCGATGCCCCTGTGGTTGCTTTGAGTATCAGTCACCTTGGTTGTAAGCCAGTTGGTCCTGGAAAATGTGATCCCTCCCTGCCCACCGCCCCTAAGCTAGCCGGATTGGTCCCTATATTGTGAACACCCCTTGTTTTCCCCTCTTTAAAAAGCTGTGCACGCCTGTTCTGTTGGCTCTTTTGGCGTGTTTTTGTTCTGCTCCCCTCGAGACAATAAACTCTTGGGACATAGCAGCAGAAGGGTTCGTTCTCGTCTTTCGCGTCTGCCCATCGGTGCAACTGGTGTGATGTGCAGCCTCCAAGGGCAGCTGAGCTAAGGCAAGCTGAGAACAGTGCCAGAGAGAAAGCACGGAGAGATTTCCCCAAAGTGGGAAATTGTGGGAGAACTTCTGACGCCTGTGATCGGCGCAGCGCAGTTTCCCCCACAGAGCTGCTGGGCAAAATCCCAGAGGACTGAAAAACCGCACTGTGTCACCCCAAGATGATGGTTTACAGTTTTTCAGCCTAGGATGGTCTGGGTGTCCTTGGAGAGCAAGCTAGAGAGGCTTTGTTATGTCTATCTTAGCATGAGGGAACAGCACTTAACAAGCTACAGGGAACATCAGAGTTACACTAGCGGTACAGGACTTGAAAAATATAAAAGTTAAAACCTAAGGCATCATTCAGGTACTTTCCTCTCCTTACTCTCGCCAAGACCAGGTTTTTAGTCTTTGTCTAATATAAAATACTTAACCTGTAGTTTGTTCCTGTGGAAGAAAACTGAGCCAGGGTCTCCCAGCTGTTCTTCCTGTAAAACAGCAGCACAATCGCGACCACAACAGTGCCTTTTGGAGAAGGCAGGTGTACATGCCTAATTCCAGGGGAATCCAAAACCAGACCAAATAGAGCCTCCTTGCCATCAATGGAATCCTAAGTGCTGCAGGGTTGGAAAAAAAGGAGAAACGGCGTATCTGTTGTAGGAGCTGGTGTACTGTGTTTCCAATTTTTCTTTTGGAGCTCATTCATGAACTCTGATACCCTACTGTCTGTACAGGTGTTTTATTGACAGAGATAATGGCTGATTTCTTACATTGCTTGCATATTTCTGTGTATGTTTGTATCTGTGCTTGAGAGATGAAATGTGCAGTAAGAAAATCAAGACAAAACTGAAACGTGCTTTTGATCTCCATAGTTCAGTTGTATCTTCAGCAGAGGAAAAGCAGGATTTACCTGGACGCCGCAGCAAAAGCAGCCCTAGAGGAAAAGGCTTAAGGTATTATACTTTGAGTAATATTTGAATACGTTTGAATTATATCATCTTGTTTACAACAGACATGAAAATTATTGACAGATAATAACTACTGACTGTGAATGTTTGAGGTTTTGACTTAAATCACAACCCAAGATAGACTAGATTGTCGGACTAGTCTATCCAGAAGTTACTGACTTAAAAGACAGATATTTCCATTAGACTAGTCAATTGGACTGCAAGCACTTCGGAATTCAGTTTAAATAATGTTATAGTAAATATCTGAAATGGCATTGTGGAAGGTCCCTGTGTCAGGATGCACCAGACTGGATACAGCAGCTTGAGTGTCTTAGGAGGCCTGTTCCAGCTTCTGCTCCCTTGCACATCCTCCTGCTGCCCCACATGCTCTGCTCATGAACTGTGCATATGCCAGTTCACTCAAAGGAAGCAGAGGCAAGGGCGACCACTGGGCCCCAGTTATGATTTCTCTGCTCCAGTGGGGGGTTCCTTCACCTTGGAAAATGCTCTAGACTCATAGGCCATTTTGCATAGTCTCAGGAGCTGAGAGACCTGTTATGATAAGATAATATATTTGTTTATTACAATGTATGATGAGGATACACTTGGATACTTGCTTTTTAATGTAATTTATGTCAACTACAGAGTAAATGACTGCTCTGTTTGCAACCATAGCTCTTTGGAAAGCAAAAAATTTCTTTAGGAAAAGTAAATATCTGCCTCAATTTCCTGAAGTAAACCTTGCAGGGGTACAAGGACTCCTTTCTTCAACTATGAAATAATTGCTTTTGAATGTCATGATCAAGTTGTGTGATTTATAACCCCATTGTCATTCATTTTGAATCCATAATTCATACATCATTATTATTAATTTGTGAGATATATGGGAGTTACTTGAAGGTCAGTAGCTGACTCCAAGTCTCAAACATGCTTAGACTTTTTCCTATATATTTTTTCCTTTGATCATATGTTTCTGTTCATCACTATTTCTCAAAGTCCTACTGAACACTGTTTAAAGCCATTGTTTTGAAAAAGTGATACTACTTTATATAAACCATAGCTGAAAGCCAAGAGAAAGGGCAGTTGTAATTGTCTGCTGGAAATGTTTGAATTAGATGTAGAGGAAGTGCCTAGTTGATAGCTTGACATATATTTGCATTGACAGCAATATTTTTAATCAGGCAGTTTCATATCTGATATACACATTGAATGGGCTAAAAAATTGTATTTAATGTCGACTAATAAATATGTATTTATTCCATTCTATGTTTCAGCACTGCATTTAAGAAACTACTTCCCAATGCTCATTTATTCCTTTTCAAAAGAGAACCAGGGCATTTAAGCTATGCAAAATGGAAAGAAAATAGGTGTCATGGCTGCCTTTTGATGGTAGAATATTGTATTGGCTGCCTTCTTCCTCCAGCTGATGCTCTGGTGACCTGTTGGGTCTTGTACTAAAGTTGCAAAGAATCAGAAACAACTTGGAGACTGTTAAGTGCCATGAGCTCTCCTTTGCAAAATTCCTCTGCTTTCACAGCAAGTAGTCTCACAACTAGGAAGACAGCTCTGAGAAATGAGAGTAATTTTTTTCTGATGTCACAATTCCCACTGATAAGAAGATAGGGATTTAAAAAAGAGGACAGGAAAAAAGACAGTAGAAGTCTCCTGTAGTGGTTACCAGTTATTTTATAGCACTGAGCTGTAAGACAGCAGCTCCACAGTTCCTTAGGAGGTAAGGATTAGACAGGTATGATGAACTGAAGAGAGTTGAGGAGTAAGGTAGAGACAACTGTGGAAGACAACCTTAAATCAGCTATTCCACCAAGGAACGGAACATATTCCTACCCGAGAGAAATAAGCAGCAGCAAACCCCCCCCAAAAAATCACTGTTCAAACTCATCTCTCTCATGTGTTTTGTTCCTGAAAATTGGAAAGAAGGAGAATAAGTGTGATGCTAGAGTCATTTGAATAGATAGGAAAAGGGAACATATTCTCCTATAGCACTGTAATTTAATGGTACACTTCTTATAGAAAAAAGAAAGTACTGGGAGGATAGAAGGGAAGAAGGGGGAAAAGGACAAATGGTGAAGAAATAAGAATTGTAGCATTTGTAAAAGTTGTTCTTTTGAAAACCTCCTAAACTGGACACCAGAGAGTTGGGAATAATTCAGGATTTTTAAAACGCTATATTTTTAACCATAATGTATAAATAGTTAAATGGGTAAGTAGATAGCTATTTAATTTAGCATTATGAGGTTCTCTGGCTATAGTTAGATAGAGTCAAATTAGATAAAGAAAACTGTTTGTCTGCTTTTTTCCAAGCCTAAGTGTAATTAATAACCAGAACAGTTTATTTAAGAGGGTGGTGAATTTTCTGTAATTTTAAGATTAAATCTTAATTGGTTATCCTTCTAAAATAAAGTTCTTTGTGACAGGTATGAAAAGGGCTTTTTGAGAATATGGTAAATCTCAATAGGTTGAAGAAAACTTTGCAAAGTATTCTGAAGACAAATTGCTTGAATTCAACTACTGATAATGGTGTATGCCCTTTTGCTTTGTTCAATGCCTTCCATCTTAAGAGTGTTATTCATAGTAAAAATTTTAAGAATAATTTGGAGAGCATGCAATAATGATAGTGTGTCCTGGAGCTGTGTACTCTAGTTCTTTATTGTGGTCCTCTATTTCTTTCTTTTCTTTTTCCTTCCAAGATCACCAGAAATACTATAGATTTTTAAAACATAATCCAGAACTGTTAAATGAAGGAAAGAAATTCTGTTGTATTTCACAGTAGAATTGTTCAGGATCTATGCTGAAAAAAAGACATAATGCTTACAAAACACTGGTTTCATGTGTTTCCACAAATGAAAGATCCTAAACAGTCGAATTGCGTAGACCTTAATAATACCTCTGGTAAGATACTGATTTTATAGTTGTTGCATAACTTGTGAAATGCACAGTATTTAATTTAATCAGAACAATAGTTTCATTTATATTTCTGCTGGGTGCTTAAGATGCCTGTTTAGGATAATAGCCATTTTTCAGATCCCGAGTATTAGTAAAATATGAAGCATGTGCTTTCATAATGAAAAAATGTCAGCAAAAACACAGACTTGTTATAAAATCTTTCTCTGACAAGCCATGCTGTACTTTGCACAATGCTTGAAGTACCTGAACTTGCAAGTACAGAGGCTGTCTTGGAATATCCTGTCAAGATTTCAGCCATGCTTTTGGTACAATTTTTTCCTTTATTTGAAGACCAGATATTTATCAAGTAAAAACTCATTGGAGTTCTGATTTTTAGTTCAATGATTTTTAGTTCATGATTTTTAGTTGATATCCATACAGAACTAAACCATAACTAAAAATGTGCCCTATACGTATATAATAGGTAAGTGTCTCCTCCTCTAGATAATTCTTGTATGGGAAAGGCATATCAGAACCATTAACTAAAAATAAAATGAGAATTTACAGCAATGTTAATATGGAGCGAGTGGCACTTGTTCCTAACCACCTCCTGAGGGCATGTTCCACAACTCTACAGCTTTGTAGATTTTGGATATTTGTTACCAAGAGAAAAGATGTCTCATATCTTCCACCTCTCCCCAGTCAATTTGTCTAAATGGCCTGCTGGAGAACTAATGTATTTGAATTTGAACTTTAGAGATTAGTGTATTCTAAATAAGTGTGTAATTTTTTTCTATGTAAGAAAAAGGAAGGCAAAGAAAGAAGAGGGAAAACCAAAAGAAGTTATTAGCGTTATACCTGAAGTCCCCAGGGAAATTTCCCAGTGGCTACCACCACCTGACTTCATTTTACTGGATTACATTGATGAGGCTTCCAAAATAATTCTACCACTGACTACTACCCGAGAACAGGCTGTGGCTCTTGCACAGTGAGTACCAAATCATATTTCCAGAAGCTGAACTGGTAAAATAACTGTTTTCTTATCCAAGGACAGCTTTTCCAAAATAGTTATTTTCCAATGCTAAAGTGGAATCCAAATCAGCTTTGAATGTTGACATAATTTTAGATTTTAAGCTTCTTGTTTCTAATTTTGTTGCAATTAATTTAGTATTTTTTAAAATAAAGTATCACTTGCAACAAAAGAGTATCAATTTCTTATTTTAAAATATTATTATAGACAATATCAGGTTCTTTTTCATATACATCTGTACTGATTCTTTGCAATGAACATATCAGCTGCATATAGCATCTACATCATCAAGGAGCCCAGAAACCCAGGTTTTGCAAAGCCTAAAAACATAGTTAGAACCCAAATCTAATACTCAAGATGGTTGCAAGTTACAAGTTACATGTATCATGTCTGTTCTTTCTGCTACCATCTTTCCTGCCTACTTGGTTTTGGAACCCCTTGGAACAGCAGCTCTCTTGTAATTTGTTTTCTATAGAGCCAAAAGCATAAGACGAGCTTTCTAATGTAGATTTAAGTGCTCTTGTAATTAATATCCTGATGATTTAATAGTGCCAGAATATTGAAATAGTGCATGTATAGACTGTTGGTATCAATGTGTGATTCATTAGTTACACTGACTTCTCAGCCTGGGCACTAATCACTGCCACCTCCAAGTGTGTCTGTTTTCATCTTCTCCATAGTTTAACTTTTATATCTTAGCAGTTTCCTGGCTGCCTCCTGAATCTGGAGAGTTTGGTGTCAGATCCCACTTACTCTCACAAAATTTGTTACTTTTACTAACTCTCATTTTTAATGAAGTGGTCTAATGTAATATGAGGAATGACTTTTCCATTGACTGCAGAATTTGACAGGATTGATATTCATCCTTAACTATCCAACTGTGTATAAATCATGCTGCCTTCCTCAAGGTGGAATACATAAAATTCTCTTTTAAATCCGCTCTTCTAACGCACCAGTGAAATACTTGCAGGCACACAACCCAGTGAAGCAATCGGGGGAAATTTAAGTAGAATGTTTTCTGTGGGGATTTTTCTGCTTGTGTTCCATTTCAGGCAGCTGCCTGAATAGCATGTGTTGAACAGGGAGTGGGGGAGAAGGCAGCTGCAGCATCCCTCAGCAGCCTGGCAGCTGGGGGAGAGTTCCTCTTGTGCTCATTGGGGAGAGGGTCAGGCTAGATGAGAGGACATCAGTAATGCCGATGAGGCAACATCAGTAATGCTGGATGTCTCGTTTGCTGGATGAACAAACACAGCACACCTTTGTGTAGTGGTGTGCATGTCAGCTTGGGCAGCTTTGCTCTCTTTAATGAGGGCTGGCCTTGGGCACACACAGCACAAGGGGCTGCCTCGAGCCCCACACTTTCTCAGTTTCACCCAGTAATTCCTAGCTTCAGGACACTCCATCTGACACGCTGGGTGATAGCTCTCTGTACCCCTACTATTGCAACCAGTGCCTCCTCAGCCCTAAGTTTTGCAAAGTGAGGCCTTGGGGGTTGCCTTTCTTGTGCTCTGTGGAAGAACATGTTCACTGACTCTGCAGAGGAGGGGATGCAGGTTTTAGCTCTCTGTCTGAAGCAATGGCTTGTGATTTTCATGTCAGCTCTGCAACATCTTATCCAGAGTGAGAGACCTCAATAACCCTTGTGCCTGTGAGACACTGAGGGGAACAAAGGTCTTTACATGCAGCGACCCGACATGCAGGAGAGGTGAAGGTGTGCGTGTATGGGGAGACTTACAAACAAGGGCTTGGTGCTGTGTGTGCACAGTCTCCCAAAAGACATGCTTTTGGCAGAACTTGCACTGACTGAGTTCTGATCTGTTTCTGAGCCATTTGTTTTAATGGATAAACACCTCTCACCCCCAGAATACTGGCTTCAAGATAAGAAGGTGCATGTAGAAGATATGATAGTCAATGAATACAGCTGCTTTCCTGTGTTGGGATCATTACTTATGCCTTTATTTTTGTCATAAGTATTCTCATGCCTTTATTACTATTTCAAACAAATTATAGGTCTAGGGATTGTAATATGTAACTCACCTAATCTGTTGGCTGTAAACATGACCACCAGCTTCTGTAATTACTTTCTCAGTAATTACACTGTTATTGATGACTTTTTCTGAGAACTTTGTGCCTATACTACACCTCCCCAGAATATCTGCTTTTGCACATTGGTTTAGGTCTGTGACAAATATGAATCACCTGAGTTATCGTTGTCTGTATTTATCAGTAAACATATTTAAAATACTAATTACTGAATTAAAAAAATTAAACAAACATAGAAAAAGTATTACAGTCTCTCATTGTGCTACATTTTTGCAATAAATACAAGAGGAATTATGGATATAATTGATCCAAGTATGCATTTGGAACAGGTTTGTCGCAGACAAGATGGGTGGCCCAGTTGAAAAAGAGAAACTACATGACTTCAGCTGGGAACTTCAGATGAGTGAAATAGAACTTGAACTGAAAAGCAACATTGTGCCTATTGGGAAAATCACAAGAGGGACGTTCTATCACAGGGCTTTACTTTTCAAGGTATATTATAATTTATTTTGCAACCTAACATATTATTGTTAAATGGATATTCTAAACCATATTTGCATATGTATAATACGGTATTTATATTAATGTCAAATCTTTCATATACAGTTTCATAATTTTTCACCAGCAAAGTTGATTTCCCAGTGAATGAAAGCCAGCATCGCTTCTTTCTGTAAACATTCTTCTTGTCATTAAATTGTCTTAAGTGATATCAGCAGATTACTTGATAAATGGCAAAAAGCCAAAGGATTTGATTTGGAGTCAAAACATTTTACATTTTCTGTAAACTGTAAAATATTGAATTATGCAGCTTTCTTCTTTTTCCATGCTGCAAATGTAAACTTGTTGGGACAATTTTTATTTGGTATCTATCCAGTATTCTGTGATAGTATATAACAGCTTCTGTGTTTTAGTTTCTTAAACCAGGAAGATTTATTTCTTCTTTCTTCATGTGAAGATGTACTGGTAAAGCCTGGTTATCTGTCCCATCCTTTTTCCTTGGCTGGATTTTTCTTTTTCTTGAATGGAAAGAAAAAGAGAAACAAGGGCCTAGCACATTAGGCAGGAAGGACCTAGGAAAGAGTACACAGGAGAAGGAGTATGACCCTAAATTTATGGTATCCATAGGGAGAGAAAGTTTCCAACTGATTTTATGATGTTCTGAGGGCGTGAATTAATTATGCTCCACTGTCCTAAGAAACTTTTGTAGGGACCAGACATCTCTCTTAAAACCACAACACTCTAAGCAATGGATATCCTTGTCCATTTGTAACAAGTTAAAAATCTTCCAGGATTTCATTCCTTCACAGCAGATGCATGTTGAAAAATCAGTTTAGTAGCTGGAAACCATTATAGGTCTGTCTGTGTGCAGCCCAGAGGAAAGGCAGGTGTTTCATCTAGCAGACACTTGCCTCACATTTCATTGCTTCCCACATTTCCAGGGCTGAAAAGCGAGGAGTGTCCTTCTGAGTGAAGCAACAGTCCTAAACCTACACTGATAAAAATGTTACATTTTTACACTTAATATTTCATACTAGCTTATATGTGTGCAGTGTGCCTACACCTCATTTCTTGCATAGACTTCAAAATGTTCTTCAAAAGTAAGTCTTTCAAATAGAAAAAAAAAACATAGCTGGGTACTGTGGGTGTTGCAATTAATTTGAGATCTGAAGGACTGGCTGATAAACAAATGTATCAGTGTTTGAAAAGAGTTAAAATCAATGCTTTTTATGTTGTGCATAGGATATGCAAGAAATAACATTTAAAAGTCTACATTTTCTAAGCAAAACCAACAATAAAGGTTTGAAGTTTGGAACACTTGAGAATAAAGTCTGTTTCAAGAAAGCTCTAGACCTTTAAGGTGTTTGTATTGTTTTTAAGCATCTCTGAGCCTTGCTGTATATCACAGAAGCTACTATGAATGAACTGTGATTAACTACTTCTTCTTTCTTTTTTAGGCAATAGCAGACAGAATTGGCATTGGCTGTAGTTTAGTTCGTGGCCAGTATAACAGAGCTTGGAATGAAGTTAAATTGGTTGAAGACTCTCCCAAAGGGCTTCTGCTTCCTCCTCAAGAGTATGTTGTAGATCTGATGTTTGAACCAGGCTGTTTGATGAAACAAGGAACTGCAAAGGCTGATCAATACAAACGTATTTAATCATCTTGATGAATTTCACCAAAATAAATGTTTTAAATATGTTTGCAGTGCTGTATTTCTGAAACATAAGGGGGTTCCTATCCAACTATCAAAAAGAAGCGTATCTGGTATGTTGCCTTCAAGGTTTAATTAAACATGGTTTTGGTATCTAACTTCAGTGCTTAGAAATTTTGGTAGGGTTTTTGTACTATTTTAAGACTAAACTGCAAAACTACAGATTAAAATTTGGAAATAATAATATTTGGTGTGTGCTAACATTACAATGCTTATTAAATAGGTTTAAATTCCAATACTGCATAATCTTTTTTTAAATTTTTCTTCAAATCCCATGCCCATTTGTAGGAATTTCATAAAGCAGCAAAATGTGATATCTGATGAAATAACAAGTCACCTAAAAACAACTGGATAATTTTTGTGTGAAATGACACAAGAACTGAGAATTAAAACTACAATAACAGTATACTTTCAGCCTCTGTAGAAAAAATCCCATTTATATTTCTGAGAACATGGCAGAGTTAATATTTACAGATAATAGGATAGTCTGGATGAAAGTAAATACTGTTTGTCCTGGCATAGGAAAGATAGATAATTGATAAGTTAATGCTTGTGATCTCTGCAAGTTCTTTATTTTTGATGTGAAGATAAAATGGACTCTGAGAAGGCAGCGATTTTAGACAGGGAATTTGTATTTCTTGCAGCCTTGGGAACGTGGTGTTGCTGAAGAGTGGCGGTGCTTCTAAGAGAGGTAAAATACTGCCTAGAACACTCTGGTAAACACTTCCTGGTGAAACTGTCAGGAATGTACTGGAGTATTTCAGAGAGCACCACTATCAATTGAGTTTACTGTGGAAAACAGAGAAAATCTCCTGTACAGCAGTTAGGCCAGTGAAGGCAATGTTGTACAGAATTGAATTTCAGAAGACCAGAACACCTACAAGAAGACATTTACTTCCTGCCCACCAAAAATGTGATTAAAAAAACTGGGGTCTGTGTTCTTTTAGCTTTTTAATGTTTGTATAAGCACAGTCACTTGCCTTGACTGCTTTGGGTTGAGGAGGAGGTTTGTATCTGTTGTATTCATTACTGCTGGTGAGCATGATCCCACCACTCCCTCTCCTTCCTCCTCTGACATGCAGCATGATTTCCTGGTAGCTCTTAGGGGAACATTTTATCTTAATGTTGTAAATTTGCTTATATGGCCTTATGTTCATTTTTTTTTACCTTATGTTCAGCAGTCCTCTAGACATCGGAATGAAAAAGAACTCTGGAAACAAAATGCAGGATGTGTTGGCAGAATTGAGAGAAAGGTGAGGATGTGTTTCTTATCATTGCTATGTAGCAGGTAGGAAACTCATGGAAAGACATATGCTCTCACTGACAGGTGTGTTCAGTACAGAAGCCCACAGCTTTGAAAGTCCAGTAAATTGAAGTAAAATAAGAATTAATTTCCTGCTAGCTATCATTTAGTATAGTTTTCATTGGAATTCTGTTATTTTATATCGGAACCATAATGTTAAAGTATGACTTACTGTGATTGAGGAGGTTTTGAAAAGAAAGCAATTTCTGTTTTTTTTAATAAAAAAATGATATGAAAAAAAATAGACAAAATGCAGTTTTTCAAAATAAAAATTGGGAAATTTCTAGACATATAAGCTCACTTCACATAAAATAATTATCTAAATAAATAAAACCAAATACTATACCCTACACTGAATAATGCAGAATTTGGTGATCCAAAAATTTAGGATCCAGAAATGTTTTATGTTTAACACAGTTTTGAACTTTGTACTGTCTAAGTTCTGTCACTTCAAAATTGTAATGCACTTGGATGTCAGAATTAAGATCTTGGTAGAATATAAATAGTTCAGTCTCAAATTGTTACTTTGAAAACTGCACTTTATTTGTCAAGTAAGTCAAGAGATGCCACACTTTTTTATTTGATGTTCATCAGGGACCTGTAGTTGTGTCCATGGCCTGGTGAAGAATTCCCCCAGCCTTGATAAGAGCAACTCAGCTCACATTCATTCCAGAACCAAATCAGAAAACAAAACAGGGCTCAGCTGGGTGAATACTCCCAGGACATGCCCAGTGCACACCATTTGGTTTGGGCCATGCCTGAGGGAATTGAGCACCTACCTTCATTTAAGGAGCAGATGGGGAAGGGCTCATATTTTCTTTTACATAATAGTTCACTGTGCAGAACACAGTTAGTTCAGTCACAGAGAAGGAGTCAGGCTTGATGCCTTCCTAAGCACAAACAAAACAGTCTGCAGCTACCTCATTGCAGGATCTGTTCTGGCCACTAAGCACTCTGCATCCCTTTTTGAAGATCTGCTGTCATGTAGAAAAGAATGCAGAATTAATAGACTACAGAAACAGAAAATTTGAGCAAGCTCTTCAGCTTAATATTTGGGAGTAGCAATTAGGCTTTTCATTTGGGAAAAAGAATCTGGGTCTCCAGTGCCCACTTCCAGAAATGTTCTTATAGTTTACTGTAAAATGTAGAAACTGTACCCTACCTAGAACAAGATCCTTATAATTAGGTGCCCTCCTGCAAGGTGAAAAGCTGTCTTAAGCAAAGGTAAGAATGGAGATGAAGTTCATTCCTCCACAGCTGTTACCACCAAACAATGATACAGAAATGGGCATCATGGTCCATTTCAGCAGCCATGCAGAATGAATACCAATTGAGATGTGCTCAGCTTCTTGAAAGGGAGGGGATGTAGATGGTTATCCCAGGACAGGGCATGTAGATGGTTATCCCAGGTCAGTGATGGGGACTGAAGGTCCTGGTTTGAACGAGGCACCTCTAAGTCATCCTCACTGTGGTGTCTGTGCTTCTGAGAGGAGCTGGTGTGAAGACTTGTTCCTCCTGTTCACAGGAACTGCCCAGCTTAGTATTGACTGTGCCAAAATGATGTAGTGCCCTGCTCAGCTTCCTGCATGGGCTCTTCCAAGGCATCTGCAAGTGACACACCACACGAGCACACACATATACCCNGTTTTGATTTGGCATTGAAAAACACAATGCCTAATATATATAGCATATCTGCATATCGAGAAATACAAATCTGGACTGTGTTGATGAAAGGTCAGGTGTGATTCCTACATTTACCATGAATGTCAGCTGGTAAAGCAGCAGACCAAACTGATGGTGGTGTCAAGTGGGACTGCAAGCTGCAGTAGAGGTTTTGATAAGAGAGAGTCTAATGCTTTGGCCCTGCCAACCTCTGCTTTTGCTTGTTTGGTGTGTGCTGGGACCATTGCAGCTAAGGGAGTAATTCTAGGCTCTGCAGGTGAGTTTTTGGCTGAGACCAGTTTCTGAGGGGTGCTTCTGGTAAAGATCTCACTGCAGAAGTAGACTCTTCTGTTGCCCTTGATACCTGAGCGGTAGGAACACTGAGGTTAACTTACATTTGTTTTATCTTTATGCTAGCAGAGGACAACTGCAGAGTAATTTATAGAACTGGGACATCTCAAATAGTCTCTGATTACCCACAGCTTACCTAGAGCATTGGCAGGACATCACTTCCTCAAACCATGCACTCCTGTGCATGTAGAAATTGAAATGATCTCTTTGTCCGGGAAATCTCTGTTGCTGATTAACTCTGGATCCTGAGAAGAATGCACAGCTCTCAGAACAAAATAGGTAATTATTTTCAGATCCAAGAGGAACTTTTATTTTGTTACTTTTCTCACTAAACTTGTCTTCAGGGAAAACCAATTCTTCTATTAGTAAACGTGGGCTTTGAATGGTGACATATTTTTTCATCTACAGCTTCTTTGCATGAATCTTCACCTTTTCTACTACATGACTCATTTCTCTGTAAATCCAGGTCATTATTGACACAAAGGGTCAGAATGGAAACTGCAGAGAGGCAGAGTAGACATTTACTGGCCAGCGTGTCAGTAACAGGCTTAACTTAGTTAAGATAGAAAAGTGCACTAAAACATTTATTATATTCATAGCCCTCTTGCTCGCTTATACAAGAGTCTTCCTCCCCACAACTTTTTGGCGCTACCTACTTTCCTGCAGAAGACTAAAAAAAAGAAAAAAAAAAAAAAGAAAAAAGCAAATCATGTAATTAAAAGCCCAAACACATTTCAACAAAGCAGAAGAAAGCATAAGAATGGACAGACAGGCTCAAGCCAGGAGTCTATCCAAGAAAGTAACCCATCTCCAGCAATGGTCGGTATAGAAAAGCTGAAGAGCATGGCCCAGATACATTTCTGCATTTCCAGAGTAGTCTGCCAGGTTCAGCACTTCATAGCTGACTGGATTTCTATGTGTCTAGGGATTTAATAACACATTTACACTGAGATGAAAATACATACCACAAATATGCATGTACAACCACTCACTGGCACATCCAATATACAAATGCTTTAAGTCTATGGCTGTTCTACTGTACCTCCTCTCCTCCCAGGCAGCTGCACCTCTTCCCAAATGGCACAGAGGAAAATAACCAAAGGACTCTGCTCTAGCACTTGCTGTGGCCTTTGGAATACAACTGTGTGTACAGGACATGATTTTTTCAGTTCACCCAAACTGCTAATATAGCGAATCTTTGTAGGTAAATTAACAGCTCTTTATCCCTCTTAACGAGATTGGTATTTTTCTATTATATAAACAGTGTCTCTGACACTGAAAGATATCAGAAACAGTGGAATAACTTTATCTGGCCTTCCTTGTCCACTATCACCCATGCAGAACTTAGAATTCACATAGAGGTAGAGTATGCACAGGAATGAGAGAAACATAGCAGGGGAGAGACACACATACACATGCATACATGTCTTTGACCTATTAAAATGTGATTTGTAGGACATGGAAGAAATTGGAGTATTGGAGACACAAGGAGCTAGTAAAAGCTTTTCTTTCATGAAGAGTGATCTTATTTGCATGTTAATGAACCAGCTAGTTCTTCCAGCTCACTGATGTTTCACTGACATGCTAAGATGCCATCTATGGAAACCTTGTACAAAGCATAAGTGAAGCCAGTTCTTGCTCAAAGTTGGATAGATCTTGGGGGAAGTACAGCAAGATGAGAAGAACAATCATATCAAAGTAGGCAGCAGATCCTGTTTCTCATGCAGCCCTTTGCCCAGGCTACACCCACCTACTCAAATGCTGTCCACAACCAGCTCTCCTCATGTGTACTAGTTTGAAATCAAACCAGTGGGAGATCGCAAGTCAGAATTATAATTTAATGGAAGAAAATTAAAAGAAGGAAATAAATAAATGCAGTAATACAAGGATACTGACAAAAGTCAGAAATACAACCTGACACTCTGATGGTGGAGGCAATCCAAGCGA
>VZTN01035204.1:18306-53586 GCA_013400515.1 Erpornis zantholeuca
AGGACATTAAGCTAGTCCTGCCTTGCAAGTGAGCACAGCAGAGGGTTTCTTTGACCCTGTCTTCCAGCAGCCTAAATGCTTGAGCTCTCTTTGCCGATTTTAGAATAAGAGACAAAAAAAAGCTCTTCAGCAAGAGCTGTTCACTGCTGGTTTTCATTCCCTCATCCATGCTGCACAAAACTCTCCATAGGCTCCATAGTGTGTAACAACTTTCCTTTTTGTGGTGCCAGTGTTGTGCAAGTTTGCTATAAAACGTGGTGCCATGTTCTTGTGAAACAAAAACTGCTCCAAAGTCCCTTCATTTTGTTGCAAGAAAGCTTGAGCTAACCACCCAAGCAGAGACCTCAGTGCCTTCTGGTCCCACAGCTTGCAGTTTCACTGTTCTCCATTTCTCTGTTGCTTTCTCTCGCTGTTTCCAGATGTCCCTAGATTGCCTTGTGTCTGATAACCATCTCTTGTGTTTTCTAATCTGCATCCTGTCATGGTTTAACATCAGCTGACAGCCCTGCACAGCTGCTCATGCACTCCCCCTCCTGTAAGATGGGGGAGAGAATAAGAAAAGTGAGAAAACTCAGTTTAATAGGTAAAACAAAAGCTGCACATGCAACAGAAGGAATTCATTCACCACTTCCAATGGCCAGGCAGGAATTCAGCCATCCCCAAGAGAACAAGGCTGCATCACATGTTAATGGTGACTTGGTAAGACAAACAGAATCACAGAATCAATTAGGTTGAAAAACACCTCTGAGATCATTAAGTCAGACCTTCAACCAGACACCACCAAGTTGATTAGACCATGGTTCTAAGTGCCATGTCCAGCCTTTTCTGAACACCTCCAGGTGGTGGACCTCCATCAACACTCCACCACCACCATAGAGGACATAACTCTGAATGTCCTCCCCTTTTCTTCTTTTCCTCCCATTTTATATATGGAGCACAATGCCATATGCTATGGAATATCCCCCTGCTCACTTAGGGTCAGCGTCCTGGCTCTGTCCTCTCACAGGTTCTTGTGCACCCCCAGCCCATTCGCAGGTGAAGGAGAAGAAAAGGCCTTGATGCTGTATAAGACCTGCTCAGCAATAACAAACACATCCCCATCTTATCAACACTGTTTCCAGCAAAAATTCAAAACACAGCCCATACCAGCTACTGTGAAGTAAATTAGCTCTATCCCATTCAAAATCAGCACACCCTTTTCTACAGATCAGCAGTGCTTCCTAGTTATAAGAAGGGTTTGAGCAAAAACCCCCACACCATAGCATGCTTTTAATTCCTTTTTAGTATGAGCTTCTCTGAACAAGGTGCTTTTAGCAACACAGTCTGAAAGAAGATTCCTTAAAGGCCAGGTGTCAAAAAGATATTAAAGAGTCAAAAGGGTTTTCCAAATGTCAAGTCATTAGTTTTAATTGGCATTAGGGAACATATTGTGAAAGACTGGAGGTCTGCTCAGTGTCCCAAGATATAACAGATGTTGGTAATGATATCTAAATTCCAAAGTTGGAGAATTCTCTAACAAATGGACACTCTTAAGATGCAGTTTATCCATGGTAGATCATACAGAAGAATCACATGCTGTGAGTGCCAGTTTCTTTTCATTACACTATTTTTGCTGCACACTTCTAATGTAAGTGGGTTTAATCCTAGATCCACCTGCTGTTAATGGGAGCTGCATTACCAAAAAGAGAACTAGGTGACTAAAGGCTGGCTCCTAGGTATAAATATGTGCAAAAAAGTCAGTGACCATAAGCCCAAACTTTGGGCTATTCAGGTACTAAATTTCTTCAGGAACTCCCAATGGCAAGACAGTATCAGGAATTGACAAGGACTGGGACTTTGCAGGACTGGGCCAAATTCAATGTTGGTTCTAAGATGCTCTTGCAGTTTCCACAAGCCAAGAGCTGTGTGGCACATGGTACAGGTCTGAAACACAAATAATGTGAATGAAATGCAGGGTGAGCTCAGGATGCAGTGTTCCATGTGCCAAGGATGACACTGGTCTCTTGCTCAGGGCGCCTCCTTCAGAGCAAAAGGTGTGTTCAGAAATCTGCAGAAATCTACACAGGGATTAGTCTGTAGCATTTGTTACCTCAGGATAGAGGATGGATGGGAGTCACAGAACCATAGAATCGTTTGAATTCAGAGGGCTCCTAAAGATCCTCTCATTCCAACCCCCACAGTGGGCAGGGACACCTTCCACTAGACCAAGCTGACCCAAGCCCCATCCAACCTGACCTTAAACACTTCCAGGCATAGGATATCCACAGCTTCTCTGGGGAACCTGTTCCAGTGTCTCATCCAGGGGCTGCCACTGATTTCAGTGTGTTGTTGCCATTTGCTGCGTATTTGCTGACCACAGAAATTAAGTGGTAAAGAGTAGCACAGGTTCCAGTCAGGTCCATGCTCAGTTTTGATACTGAAACACTGCTGAAGGTTAGTTATGGTGGGAAGGTATCTTTGCTTGGGACTCAGGAATCAAAACAATGCACTAACAAATGTGCTAGCAATACCTCACCTAACAGTAATTTTTCTTGCTAGATGAATGGCAGTATGGTAGAAAGAAGAGGTGCATGTGAAACCTAGAGCCTGCTCTGGTCCTTTCTACCCTCTTCCAATATAGCAGATATGGACAAAAACATTTACCACAGCAGCACTGACTCAATACATTCTGCCTTTTAAAAAGCTCCTCACCTAAGGTTCCCACATAAGTAGGTTGTCCTAGCAGATCTGGTCAGATTTTATATCACATGAAGCTGGAGGAGAAGGTTTTTCTCAGCTCAGTGTTGCTTAGATAGGTCCTGGAAAGGAAACCCCAACTCCTGTTCCTGTGGGAGCAGGTTGTGCTGGGCCAGACTGCCACCAGGCACTTCGTTTTCTTGAAACAGAAAGCCAGCTCATGCCTTGAGAACAGAATGCTAGTTTTTCCAACAGATAACTGCTGAGCATGCTGGAGGCCAAGGATTATAACTAAATCTTAAAGTACTGCTACAAGAATGAGTTTAAGACTGGCAAACCACACAGGTAGTGCAGAGCTGCAAACTGTGCACCTGCACATCCCTCAGGCAGTTTTTGAACTAGTTTCTTCTTTTTCAATTCACACACCCATTTGATAAAATCAAAATCTGGTTTTATATAAGTGGGAAAATAAAACTCAAACAAAAAAGCCTTCAAAAACACAGACGTCAAATTATTTTTGAGATAATTTATCCCTTCCACTGTCCATCTGCTATTAACAGTCCTGCTCCTTACTCTGTAATTTTTTTCTCTAGTGAAATCAAGAGGCAAGTCCAGTCTCCCAGTCCAACCACAAGGCAGGTGTCTCTTGCTTGAAGCCACAGACTATTTGAGAGCCCCATCAAACCCCCATGACCCAGGTCACAGCCTTTAGGGGTGTTGAAAGCTCTGCCAAAGCTGCTGCAAACCCAGGGCACAACACTTCACACTGGTTAGAGGTGCTGGTGGCAGGAGGATGTACCACATAAAAAGACATAGGACTAAGATGTTACTTCTTGGCCTCTTAACTTGTTCAAATACATCCTTTTTAGTAGAAGATTTCCAGAGGACAGTGCCAAGAGGTCTTACACAACACAAGTCAATCAGAACTAGAACTCCCAGCTAAACCATTACCACCACTGGGGCAGTGGCAGTACAAAAGAACTTAAGGTCATTTGTAGGAAGCAGGGAATGTACACTCAGCTCCCTGCTTTCTTTTCCTCTTTTCTAATCAAGAGCACTGCAGTGAGGGTGTGTTACCTGCACAAAACCTGTGGGTCAGTCTAGTAGATGTGCCTGCATCTCAGCAAAGATGAGATAGAGAAAATGCAGTCTTTGGGGAACTTTTAAGGAGCATGATTTTGTGCTTTCCCTGATTAGAAAACACATTAAAAACAAATCTTTGGGGCTCACCTAAGAGAGAAGGAAAGAGGATTCATTATTTCACTTACGTGAATCCCAAATTTAAAAATACATCTATGATGAATGAGTGGGAATAAAACTTGTTCTAGAAAGCCCCATTCCTCAGTAATTCCCATTTGCTGGGAAAAAGACAAACTCTGTTATCAGGGAAGTCAGTCTATTGCAGAGAGCCACTTTCCCAATCAGAGTGTGAAGCGTGACATACCCTACTCTTAAATAATTTATATTTTAGTTTTTTATGATGCAATCATGAATTAGCTTTTTCTGTATTTGTAATGAGAGACAAAAACAGATGGTTAGGGCTTAGTTCAGGGTTCAGTTTCTCTAGGTTATCTTAAATCCAGTAAGATAACCTACAGATAGCTGCTGCTATGGCTGTTGCTGCCAAATAAGTGTCCATTCAGTGCTCTCTTCAGGCTTTGGGCAGACTGTGGAAGAACCATCTCAGCTCTTCACTACCTTGGGGTACAAGGGATAAGAAATCACACAAGTTTGCAGAATGTATTATTACTGTCTACGTGGCTCAAGAAACTTGGATTTTATGATATGGAGGATGCATAGGGCAGCTCAGGGAAATAGCCTGGATTTGTTGCTTCTCAATAGCTGCCCCTGAAGATACATGTACTCCATACCAGACTGCATGTCTACTTTAGCTGAACCAGGGGTCGAATTGTAGAGTAGAGTTTTCTATCAAGGGGTGATTGTAAACTATCCATTTAACTTTGAATTCGTGTCTTCACTTGTTACGCAAGAAATTTCTCAAAGCATTCAGAATCCTAGAATAATTTATACTGGACAGGACCTATGGAGGGCATTTGGTCCAATCCAACTCAAAGCATTTGTCACAGTCAACCAAACCTGTAGGTCCCTTCCAGCTGGAACTATTCTATTTCAGTCTATTCTGTCCTGTTCTGTTCAAATTCCACTCTTAGACTACAACAGAAGTCTCCCACTTAACATAGTCCACAAATACAACCTATTACTTTCCAAAAACAAAGGTTAGAATAATCAGGTATCCTATAGCTTATGATGAGCAAAAAGACATATTAAACCATAAAGCAAACAAAGTGAGAAGTTCTGTGTTCATTATTTCTGATGATGTCTGACCTGAATCACATCAGGCTGCTCCATAAATTAATCTAAGCAGAATCCATAGGTAAGCTTCAGGAGTTTCAGATCTGCATTCAGTCTCTGTGTGTCTCACAGCAAAACCGTTTTCCAAGGTAATTGGACTCTTCTGCTTCTAATAAATTTTGCCAAAATCCTTTTCCATCACTGGAATTCAGCACCAGAGTATTAGTACATATCTTTAGATAGTGTCTGCATGTGGAAATGGTATCTTCATATACCAAGAGCTTGTAGTTTCATCACACCCAAGTGGCTAGAGCCTGGCTGTAGAGCTGTATCAAGTCTAATAGAGGAGAGAGAAGACTCTGCTGAGGAAGGATGTGGAGTTCTTGAAGTGTCTTCTAAAAAGCACTGAGGATTTCTGTGGGGGAAGGCAGAGCCCCCCACAGATACAACCTACCACCGAAGGGCTTATGCCAGGCCCCTTGTCTCAGTTTGAGACAAGTTCAGAGAAAAATATCAGGAAAAGAAATACTTTGTCTGAGGAAGTGAAGAAGAAAAAAACTATTCATTTAACAAAAATACAAGAAAAGAATGATAATGTTAAATAATAAAATTTAGGGGACCCCTAGAGGGGACCCCCCTCTAAGCTGGTGGAAGGTCTCTCAGTGAGGTTTTGAAGTTCTGGTGTTTTGAACTAGTCTAGAAGAGAAGAAGAAGCTAAAGTCTCAGGAAAACTCCATCTCTCTCTTTTCAAATAAATAATTGAGAGTTGGCTGGAAAGCAAGGAAAGGTGTTTCCTCTTGTTCTCTGTTCCCACAGCAGAAGAACAACAGAGAGGAGTAGTGATTTCGAAGTACAGAACTGTTTTGAAAAAGTCCTTCTGGCTGGTTTTTTCCTTTCTCTTCGTTTTCGGGTTCAGTTTAAAGGTACAGAAAGGCATATGATTCATTTTCCTGGCGTAGAATAGGCATATGACATCATAAAGTCACACCAAGACCACACCCCTGTTCTTCACTCCCCAGGGACCTGGGCACACAGCACTGCTGCATGTGACAGCTCCAAGACAAATTGTTGCATGTTGAGCTCCCACGTTTCACTGGAACCATCTCATAGGAAGGGACATACACTAGGCATGACAAAGTGAGCAGAGGAAAGCCGAGTGCATACAAATGCATACAAAATAAAACCACCACAATTTCAGTGTTTTCTTCCATACGTAGTAATGTCAAGGGGCTTTATTAACAAAAGCTGCGTAAGCAGAGGTTTGAATTTGAGCAGGGCTCATTTCACTTCTGTGCCTCGGTGCTCCCTGGCTGACTGCTCAGTATCTGCCAGTGTAGGCATTACGTGATGCTCTGCTCCCAAAGCTGTCAGTCAAGA
Organism: Erpornis zantholeuca; assembly: GCA_013400515.1. NCBI lineage: Eukaryota > Metazoa > Chordata > Aves > Passeriformes > Timaliidae > Erpornis > Erpornis zantholeuca. Next base: position 24,673 of record VZTN01035204.1, read on the forward strand.
CAGAGCCTGAGCTGGGAAACGGTTGGAGCCCAAATAAACATTAGCAGGATAATCTGCACTGTGACTGCTTCCCTCTTCCCTCCTGCTCTCACCTACACACGTGCTGCTGCTGCCTCGGCACAGAGCCACACCATGGAAGGAGCTAAGGAGCTTCTCCCCAGCTACTCTACCCTTCTCCCCAGCTAGCTACTACGACTCTCCAGCTACACAGCATCTAATGGGACAGTGTGCTGTGGATGAGTGACCCTTCCCTGGATGTAGCTTGTGTACATGCTGGAGTCAGGTACCATTTTTAAAAATAAATCTGCTGAATTACAACTCAGGGAAAATTTACTTGAAAATTTACATAATGTAGCTAGGGGAGATTTTTAACTGCTTCCCCTTGTGTATAAAGTGGAAAAAAAAAAGGAGGAAAATGAAGTAACAGCTTAATTGGCTTTTAGAAGAGTCTATGGGGAGGAAGGCAGGCCGGATGTCTGCCTAGCTACATGGCTCGGTGTGTGCTGTAACCATGGGAGGAAACATTACAGGCATGACAGGACAATGATTTGGTTTTTCAGCACTGAAGATCTGAAAAATGAATTACCTCCAGCTGTGGGGCGGGGGGTTGTTTTCAACCTGTCATGCTGGTTTGGATGACTGCAGGTCAGGCTTCTGTTGGAGGGGAAAATGGAAGATCTGCTCTGCCATGCACCATCTCAAATGTGGATCACAGCTGTTGGGATGAATGGGATCTGCCTCTTCCACTACCACCCTCATTTTAATAAAGGAGTGGCTTGCAGTGAACTGGGTAACTGAGAGGATGATGAGGCTTGGGCTGATGAGCCTCATGCTTTGTGCTCCTTCTGCTCCCACTGCCCCCCAGGCAACCACTTCCCTTGCCACAAACTGAGGAAAATGGCACAGCAGCAGACCTCTGTTGGGTCAGTTCCCACTGCCTCAAAACTGCTGCATTTTGGGATAGTACCAGTAACAGAGACCTGCAAGGAAGATACTGACAGTTCATTTTTTATTTAATTTTGTCTATTAAAAAAGCACCAGTTAAATTGATGTCAATTACATGAAAACATGCAAGTTTCAAGACTAACCACTTTCTCTCACCCTCCTTCATTTCTCAGATAATTCAGGGAGAACTCTATTGATTACCTGTCCTCCTCAGGAGCAAACACTGTCTGAGATTAAGACCGGGAATGTGAGGGAAATGTCTCTTTTCCACAGCTGAAACGGGGACAGAGGCCAGGAGTAACACAATCAGCTGCTACCACTTTCCAGCCCTAAGCTACTTGCCAGAATTGGGGGAGTGTCAGATTTGGTCTCTCCTCTCCAAAGGCTCCCTAACCTGTTCCAATTGCCTCCTAAACCATGGCTAAATAACTGATATAAGATGCCATGGGATAAGCTAGAAAGGGTTTGGAAAGATCACAGGATTGTCACTTCCCACAATGGCTGAACATGGAAAAACGTTGTGCCTCTGCTTATAGCATAGATGCTGCCTTCTGCCAGCACCAAAGTGGGGGGGCTAACATCCTGAATCACAGTCCTGAGGACTCACAAGGATCACGTCTCCAGGATTTTTATCCAGGTACTCTGGCTTCGCTCCACTGTGTCTTATTACACTGGACAAAGCCATAAATCAGCTGTGTGCCCTGCTCCCCTCTGCCAGTGCAGACAGTGAATGCACCATGCAGGAGCTTTGCTGATATCTATCCTTAGGTGCAATACTCTGGGGATCCGAGCAGAGGCAGTGATTACAGCCATGGTACTGATCAGATGCTGTGTTGGAACTGCCATGCTGCCATGGAATTCACTGTCTTAGGCATAAGGATTGTTCAATACAAATGTGTATATACAGGACTGATTACACAACACTAATTTTTAGCTTTGCTTTTAGAATTAGGCTAAAAGAGTTAGACTAAAAATAAAGTAATTTTGTATTAAACACCATTATTAGCTTTTCTATCCAATGTAATCAAAACACTTCCTTCCATATCCTTCAGAAATTATGAACTAATTCCAAATCAGAAATGTAACTACTGGAAGAAAACCAGTAGCATTAAGACGTCACCTGGAAAACTACCTTATGTTTAGTTCTACCTTTTAAGGACGGGCTGCCAAACTAACATGCATATCCTATTACAGGTATATTTATAGGCCAAGCCAAAGCAGCTGTGATTGCAAATCACCCACGAAAGCAGGAAACCCTCAGATGGCACAGCCCCTTCACCATTTCTCAATCAATAGCACTGCGAGATATGCCTGTAACGCGCATCCAGGACAGCAAGAGCGCTTTTGCATGCAAGTACAAGACTTGTTCTCCTTAAAAACAACCTAGAATGGCTGCAAGCAGATGTCTCAACAGGATTTTGTTGTTTGTGGCTGCAGCGAGTCTTCATTTTTAAGCTGGTCTCTTTGCCTCTCGGTAAGAAGTGATCGAAACCTTTACCTGCAAATGCTGCATCGGCATTTAAGCGGGTGCTTTACTCATTGCTTTTATGAGGTCTGATTCTTTAGGTGGAACGCAGGGATTACACACCGCCGGCGTCTTTCCCGGTCCCGCCCCGCCGCCATGGCGGCTCGTCCGCTCTGGACGATGCTCGGGAGCCGCCTCCTGCTCCTCCTGCTCCGCTCCCCGCTGCCGAGCGCCGTCCGCGCCCGCGCTGCGCACAGAGGCACAGGTACCCCCGCCTGGAGCGTGGGGAGGGGGAGAGGGCATCCCCGTGCTCGCCGTCTTCGGGCCGCTTAGGAACGGCTACATTAGCATGCTGTAGGTTTTAGTCTTGAACTGGCAGGATAAACCGTAGGGGTTTTGGTTAAACTATCATTTTCAAATCCATTTCCCCCTGCCCTTCCCCCCCTCCACCCCCCCAGTCTCATCTCTACCTTGTAAGAGATTAATTCAGGCAAGTATTCATTCTTCAGGAGCTGATTGTTTTTCAAGAATCCTGTGCTGATGGGAGATAGGCTGGGAGGTAATTCCCCACCTCATACTTTTTGATTACAAAGGTATTAAACCTTTTTGCTCGCTGTTTTCAGCCAGTCTATTAATTCTTTGCCAGTTCCATACCACCATAAGTGTTCTTGGTATGTACAGACTCACAGGATATGTTGCTGGAGGTTTGCACCCTGACTTCTGCTCTGCTGTTGTGTGCCTCACTTAACTATGGCCCCACGTCTCTTGAGCTGGAGGTGTTGCTTCCTTCCAGGGCTCCTTCTTAGCACCACTTTTCAATGCGTCCTGTGGAAGTTGCTAGTGTTCCATAGCTAATAGATAAACATTACTTCTGGTTTCTGAGTGTTTCCAAGAGGTTTGCCAAATCTTTTAATGATATCTAGGGATGAAGAAAGAGCACCAGCAGATCAGCAGTTATCCTGAGCCAGGGCAGAGGGCTGCACTGGGACAGTGGGAAGTATCTTGGGTCATAGGTGCTCATTTCCTTTACAAGCCTTCCCAAGCCTTCTGGTTTGCTGGAAATGCTCTCTGGATGTAGCACACCAAATGGGAAGTAGATGCAAAATCCTGCATTCACCCCTGCTCATGTCTCTGAACTGCCCTCTGTACTTGGTCTGTACTCATAGAAACTTTGGGAGAACTGAGATGATAATGGAAAGCATTAATGGAATCGAAGTTATTTTACTAAATTATCTTTCTATATCTAATTGAAGACTCAGGCTCTCTCACTAAACAAGCTGAAGCAACTGCTGTTACAGACTGGAAAAAAAAATTAACTCCGGAGCAATTCTATGTTACACGAGAAAAAGGAACTGAACCGGTGAGCAAAAGTACTAATGCTGTCCAAGGGTGAGCCACCTCCTCTGCCTGCTGGGCACAGAAAAACCTGCCTTGGGGACCTGTCTCAGCTTCTTCACAGGATTTCCCCTGCCTTCCTGTGGATGAAAATTAGACTCAACATACAGAACAGGGTGGATTTTATTCTGACCCAGACTGTTTTGCAGATGAAAAACATTCTGCATTCTTTTCATATTTTATTGGGGCTTTTTTTCTGGGATACTTTGCTACCAGATCAACTCTGTGGTGGGAGTAGAGGCCCCTCCAGAGGAGGGGGAGATCATATTTTTATCCTGTAGTCTCCTTTTTTTGACTATATGTAGATTAGCCATAGAAATCTTAAACCTAGTACTCCCTTCAGGATATGGGTTCTCCCTCATGTGCCACATCACCCACCCACCTGTCCCCACTTTTCTTCCTCCTGTGGTGGAGACCATGTAGCATTGAGGGTGGAGAGCTGGTTGTCCCTAGCCCAGAGCCAGGATTCCTGCACACATGGAGCATGTACCATGGGATTAAGTCATGTGAGCTGTGCCCAAATCCATATCTGTAAAATAAGGATCCCAATACCAGACCATGCAGGAAGAAGGAGAGTCCCTTTTAAAGCCACTTTAAAGTTATGGCAGTCCACGGCAGGGCCCTGGGCTTTGGGATCCTGCACAATTCACCAGTTTCTTGGAGGTCACAACTCCATCCTTGGTACCTGGATGATTTATGGTCTCAAAGTCTGTGGGGGTAGGGGGAAGTCTTCACCACTAATCCAAAGGCATCCTCCCCTTCATTTCTTCGGGCTAATGTTTGTTCTTCAAAGCCCCCCTGCGAAGCCTTCTTTTCATGGTTTTTCTCCTGTTTTGAATCTGATTCCTACATGCTTCTTCCAGATGGTGGGCTTTTAAAGACCTGCATTGTTAACTTGTCTTTTTTCCTTCCTATTTTAAAAGCCATTCAGTGGAATCTATCTGAATAACACAGAATCAGGAGTATACTGCTGTGTGTGCTGCAATGCCCCTCTCTTCAGGTAACATCCTTTGGATTTCACAGCGTCTTTAACATGTACTAATTGTGGCAGGAGGGGCAATGTCTTTTCATTAATGGCATGGAAGGTGTTGGTCAGAAGAACAGTCCCTTGGTGCCCAAGTGCTGTGTGCAAGTCTTCCAAGATGCCTGTGGTGATACAGATACCTGGTATGCCTTTTGCTTGAGCTCATGAGGATCACCAGTGGCCAGCATGCAGCTGTCATATTAGGGTCTGCCTGTTTCTCCTGACGCACACTGTTCTTTTTGGTTGATAATAATTCTCTGTTTAAGAGAACCTTAAGTCACAAGCTGCCACAAAATATGTGTATTTGTGCATGAATATCACTGTGTGTCTGCTCTGTTCTTGTGTGTTTGCTCCTCCATACTCATCTTCTGCCACTCGTGGCTGCTTGGTCTGCCTTTGTCTACTGTTGTAATGTTCTTATTGCTGGGTCCCTCAGACTGGAGCTGAAACCTTCTCTTCACCCCCACCCCCTCTTTGTTCCCTAAATTAAATTCCACTATTCTTGCCTTTTTGGTTACATCTACTTTTTAAAGCCTGGCTGCAAATGACTGCACAGTTAACCTCTGTGCTCTTTACAATACTATGTATTTTGCAACTTCATTAACGTCTAAGTAAAAGGAAATAGAGTGCCTTGGAGTGGGATGTGCAGGGGGTGTTCTGTTCTCTGTAACTGAACCAGGAAAGACAGTTTCTCATATTTTTGGTCTAGAAAATAGCTCTTATTTACTCCCAACTGAGAATTGAATGAAATGTGGCTGATATGCCCAAGTTTACAAAGACTTTATGTATGAATCACAGATCAGAACTTCAAATGAAGCTAAGGATCAAGAGATCTGGATAGTAAGAAAGGAGGGGAAAATGTGATGGATGTATTGAAAATAAACCTAAACTAATCAATTAAATGATAATTGTCTACAATTAGTTTTCCTTTGGCCAAGTGCAGAAAACTATTGCGTAAATATGCTTTTGCTTAAATGTATAATTTTCTGTAGAGGTTTGCCAATTAACATTTCTAAATAAATTTATTTCTGATGTTAGCTCAGCATTACAAAATATTCTGAAGACAAATATAAAACCTAAAAATACCTCTGGAAGATTCAGATAAATTAGAAAAAATGTAAATTACTGAGCTGTAGAGGAGTTTCTTCAATTCCTTCAGATTTCCTTCAATTTAGGCACCTTTTATATTAGATGGTTGATATTGACAGACCAACATGAAGAGAGCCCAACACTGGAGGAAATTACTTCTGTAGTAAACTAGTAACAAAGCAGTAATATAACCAAACAGGCTGCCTTTTGCACTATCAGGCTCTCAGAGAATATAAGCACTTTTCTTTGCAGCACAAGCTAATGCTAAGCCTCTTAGACAAAAAAATCCAAACTTTCAGAAAAAAAAGGCCTTGTAAGAAAATTGGAAACTATTAAATGTGCAAAATGGCCTGAAAAGATATTTTCTATGGAGGAATTATGCTGTGGAGAGCACTAGCTGTGAGGGGGAGAAATGGTATTGGATAAGAGATTCATTTGTCGTATTTATTTCCTAGTCCATTAAAAATGTTCTTTCTTTTTCAAATGCATTAGATCATTAGCTACAGGTAAACATGAAGTATTTCTTCCTTCTTTGAAACATGTGTGTATACATTTATACTAGATTTTATTACCTTCTGCTACCAAATATTCATTTGAAAGAGTTGGAAATACATGGAACAAACCCCTAACCTTTTAAGATGGCAAATTGTGGTGCTTTAATGAAATCTCAAACCTTCATCAAACCATAAACCTACAGCTGAGATTCATACAGCAAAAAGCACTTTTTAGAATTATCTGGATTCCATCCAGGACAACTGAAAGAGGGATCAAAGTAAATGACATGTGCTGGAAGAATGGTGTGTTGAAGGCTAATCTAATGCATATGTTTAGGGAAAGTCCATTTATCCATAAATTAAATGGTGAAATACTTCAAAGGACAAATATGATCTTGAACAGCAATATTTTTGGGTACTAAAATGTTTCTATTAGGGAATCTAAATGATATTACTGTTAATAAAACCACACAGGGACCATTTCTGTTGAGAGCAAGTTTAACAGCTCAAAAGATTGTTCCTTTAGCAGTGGAAAACATCTACAATAAACTGAAGTATTGTGAGTGGCATGTAAGGGACAGAGTCAGAGTCAGATGCAAAACCTACACAGTGTTAAAGGCCTTCCTTTACTCTGTGGGTTTTCAGAGAGGATCCTTGTGTCTATGTGTGAATAAACATAAGGATCCCTGTGTCAAAAATAAAAAATGGAACAAAACTGATGTATGTCAGGGAAGCTGAAACGGATATGTTTCCCCCAGGTTATTCTTGGGGACTCTGTGGCTGATAGGCACAGTGTTCATGTGGTTTTGTGGCAGGGAAAGCAGGGACCCCTCTTTGGCTGGAAAGAAACAGGCCTGGATCCCTAAGGACCTTGATATACAGAGTCTACAAACTGCATTTTCTTCAGAGCAGGCTGCTGCTGTGCTGTGTCCTATTTCTCTCCAGTTTTATGGAGAGGAAGGGAAGGAGAACATTTCTCATGGCTGTTTGTGCTTTGATGTAAAGGACTAAGCAACACCCCACACAAAAACGAGCTTTTGGTCATTCTGTGTTTGCAAGTCTTATTTTATTTCCACAGCTGCATTACTCAACGACAGCCCTGTACAGATGATTATAAAAATGCAGACTCATGCACTGTTCTTTGGGTTGGATTTTTTAAGCTCTTTCCTCAGTTTTTTTTCTTATCTTTCTAAAAGGCACTGCAATTAAGATTTTCAGGGGTTTTTTCACTGTGTTAGTAACCCACCAAAATATACATGCTATATACTACATGCTTTGTCTTAAATTCTGTCCTAACTAACGTTTTAATCCCCTTGAGCAAGGGCTGCTACTGGTGTTGATGTCTCCATCCGCCACTAGATGCCAGTAAGAGCATTGGGTTTGTGAAACTGGGAAAAAACCATGGGAAACCGGGAGGAAGTGGTTGTGGTGAGTCTCCAGGCTGCTTATCTGAGAAGTATGTGAACCTATCTTCATTTCTTGTTCTAACTCGTGCTAGGTCCCTCTTTGATAAGAGAAAGTTCATATTGCTGTCAAAGCTTGCACAATTTTAAATAGGAGGGATTATCTCATTTCTATACCAAATCCCCAGAGTATCTTCTGATCATATTTGCCAATATGCTCTAGGTTTTAATATGCAGCTAAACAGTGTTGGTCACCCTGGATGTTAACAGGAGGCACCCACAAGCTGACAGTCTGTTGTCCTGTTTCTTAGGGCTGTGATTATCTCTTGGGAAAAGCAGATCTTTGTGCTGTGAGGATTTGTCATTGGTTGATTGATGGTTTGAACAAGGCTCGGTTTGATTTTCCAAACTAGCTTGATGGCTGACTGCAAGACAAAGCCTCCATCATCATCAGACACCAGCCTGGTCTGGTGGGGCAGCCCAGCCTTTGTCTATTTTTAGTTTCTTCTTGTAAACTCCTGTCTCTGAGATTGCTGGATTGGGCCAGGCTTCAAACTGCAACTCTGTAAGTGTAATTCAGCTGAACACTATAGCATAGTTGTCAGACAAAACCCTTTTCCAGGCTTTATAAAATACCAACATGTCCTTGAAATAGAAACAGTGAGGCAAAATCTCCTGTTGTGAGCTGATTGAGAATTCACTTTGGAAAAGAGTTTCCAACATACTTTGATGCCAATGAGAAAACTTGTACTTGTGCCAAATATTATTAATATTGGTACAGCACAGGAATGAGGGAAAAAGCCAATGTTCTTAATAGAAGTAGCCTCTTTTGTAACATCTCTGTCATTAATTACCAAGAAGATCTGGTTGCCTCTATAGCTCAGAGAAGAAGTACGATTCTGGGACTGGATGGCCATCTTTTTCTGAGGCTTATGGTGCTTGTGGCAGAGATGAAAGCAATACCAATATCAAAAGACGACCAGATGATTCACTGGGATCAACTCGAACTGAAGTTGTCTGCAAACAGGTATGTTTATTTTGGAGGTGATACACAAAGACACAAATCTTAGTAGGTAAGTTTTGCTTGTGCCCATGAATGAATCTACCTAAATACAGCAGTGGGAATTACAGTATCACTGGAGCCATTCTATCTCAGCCTGGGATGAAGAAAAGTATGTGACCGGGGAAAGCAGTTGTGTATGTATAGCCAAAGTTCAGACAGAAAATTTACTCAAGGTCTGCTGCAAGGTGTGGCAAGAGACAGTAGAAGAGAGTGAGATAGGGTCCATGCATTTGGCTCATCACAGAGACAGTTCTTCCTCATTCAGTCTTGCTAAATATTTGCTGTAGATGTTCTTAAAACATGCAGAGATTGAGACACCAGCTGCCGAAGCCATTTGCAGCCATTGCTATCTGCCCTCCAGGGTGGTGGCTGTGCCTGGCATCTCCTCAGCTATTTTCTGTATATTCTCTTGTTTCATAGAAGCCACTCTTCTAGCTGTTTTGACTCCCTCAGTCATCTCTTTTCTAGACTAGAAAGGTCCAGTTCCTTCAACCATTCCTTCTTATGCAGGGTTTTTTAGTGTGCTGATCATCCTGTTGCTCTGTTTTGCATTCTTTCCTATTGACCATTTTCCTTCTTGAAGGCTGGACATAGCACTGCATCTGGGGTTAGAGGCTGTTCAGGTGTGTTAGAAATGGTGTTCCTGTGGTGTTTCCACAGCCCATATTACACAGACACATTTATTTTGTGATCTGCTGTAACACCCAGGTTCTTTTTCTATAGAACTGCCACCCCTAACTGTTTCTTCATAACCCTGAATCTGTTTCTTACTTTTGTTAAGGCATAAAAGTATGCAATCAAATTTAATGAGTTGTAGCTTGGATTTGGGTTTTTTTCTGTCTGTGTGTGTCTGTTTTTCTAAACTGTTAAGACTGTTAAAGTTGTTCTTAAGTGTGCTTGCAGCAGGCTTATATACATCTGCAAATGTAACAAGAATTTGCTGCAGTCCACTGTCTTGGTGGAGTTCACATTTGCAGCAATATGCAGCAAACACCTTCAAGAACCCCAGCTGAAGACCTTCCAGTTTTATAATGTTGCCGATAGCTATACTGAGTCTAATTTACTCACATCAGTAATCTGAGAGGGGAATCCTCAGTTATCTGTGAGAATGACCTACAGTGACTTACTAATTAATGTGATATTTTTGTGATATATTAAGATGTCTAGATCCTCTCATTTATTTCCTGTACTTTCTGGCATTAATACCTTTTGACTTGCTCTTCTGGGATCTGCTTGTTTGGGAGCAGATACTTGCCCACTGACCAGGTATGATTCCTTGTCACTCCCCAGGACTCTCCCACTCACACAACTCAACAATAATTTAATCACAGAAGTTTCTTAATTCAAGGCAGGTACATTAGGTAACAACATAATACTGGTCCATAATTGCAATGGTATTAATGCAATAACAATGGTTTCTGGTCACCAGTGGTTTTCCCCAGGGCTCAGTGTTGGGACTTATGCCTTAAATGGCTACCTAGAAACAGAGACTAGACAGGAATAAGGGAAAAAAAGAGGTATTTATTTGAAAGGCCTTCAAAGGTACACCCTGGGGGTCCAGAGGCTCCTGCCTCGGTAGATCCCAAGATGGGTGACAAGTCACTAGTTCCTCACACTTTTATAGGTTTGGTCCATTTGCATATCAGAATAAATTCGCTAATTAAAACTTTAGCTAATGATGTAATTTCCCCAAGCATTCCCCCCCTCCCCAAGATGATGGTTTACACTTTTTGGGCCTGGGATGGTCTGGATGTCCTTGGAGAGCAAGCTAGAGAGGCTTTGTTATGTCTGTCTTGGCATGAGAGCAGCAGCTAATGAGCTACAAGAAACTTTAGAGTTACACTAGCAGTACAGGATTTGAAAAAATATAAAAGGTAAAACCTAAGGCATCAGGACCAGTTCTGTTTAATATCTTTAGCAACGATCCAGATGAGGGGATCAAGGGCACCCTCAGGCAGTTTGCAGACACACTGGGTTGGGTGGGAGTGTTGATCTGCTGGAGGGCAGAAAGGCTCTGCATGCATTGATGGGGAGAGGCCAGAGGTCTGACATTCAACAAGGCCAGGTGCCTGGTCCTGCCCTTGGGTCACAACAACACTTGCAGTGCTACAGGCTGGGAACAGAGTGGATGGAAAGATGCAAGCTGGAAAAGGACCTGGGGGTGTTGGCCAACAGCAGCTAAATGTGAGCCAGTGAGTGCCCAGGTGGCCATGGGGGCAGTGGCATCCTGGCCTGGATCAGCAACAAAGTGGCCAGCAGGACCAGGGCCGTGACCATAACCCTGTATGTGGCACTGGTGAGGGCACACCTTGAGTTGTGTGTTCAGTTCTGGGCCCCTCAATTTAGGAAGGACCTTGAGATGCTGGAGTGTGTGCAGGATGCGGGAGAAGGGCAACAAAGCTGGAGTACAAATCCTGTGAGGAGCAGCTGAGAGAGCTGGGGATGCTTAGTCTGGAGAAAAGAAAGTTCAGGGGTGACCTTATCGCTCTCTACAACTGCCTGGAAGGAGTGTGCAGCCAGGTGGAGGTTGGCCTCTTCTCCCAGGCAGCTGGGGACAGGACTAGAAGACATGGCGTCAAACTATACTGGGGAGGTTCAGCCTGGACATCAGTGGGAATTTCTTCATGAAAAGGGCTGTTAAACATCAGAATGGCTGCCCAAGGAGGTGGTGAAGTCACCATCCCTGGAGGTGTTCAAGAAACAACTGGACATGGCATTTAGTGCCATGGTGGTGATCAGTCAAAGATGGACTCTGTGAACTGAGAGGTCTTTTCCAACCTAAATGATTGTGTCATTCTGTAACAATACAATAATAAAATGGTAATAATTTCTGTTGCAGTGTGACGCCCATCTAGGCCATGTGTTTGATGATGGACCTGCACCTTCTGGGCAGAGATTCTGTATCAACAGTGTTTCATTAAACTTCAAACCAGGCCCTGGTCAGTGAGAAGTGGCTCTCTCTGGCTTGTAGAACATTCTTTCTCTGCTCATACAGCAAGATTGTGAAAAACTCTCATGCTTTTAATATATAACTCAAATTTTAATATTTATGCTGTAGTAGCTTTGTTTTCCGGCTGTTATCACTGTTGATAAAATATTTTTGTTGTAACCCTTTGGCAGTCTATCTTTTCATGGTTAGTGTGATGTGTTTATCTGCTTATTGTAATTTTTGATTAAAAAAAAACCCACCTGTGCAATAGTTCACATTCACAGCTATCATCATTAAATGTATTGAGCCTGCTGCAATGAGATGCTCTCCTGAACTTGATTGCCTATTTTGAACAGTAGCTGTGGCCCTCAGGAACACAGATGTACGTGGCTGATCATGGCAGAGCTTGTACTTCTGTAAAATCATCATATCCTTCTAAAGGGAAGCAAAACTAACATGAATCTTCAAATAAGGTCTGAGGGGGTTTTTTCCCCCTGATGTGAGAGACCTTTAGCTGAGCCAAGTGACTTTTCTATGAACCCATAAAAGCAAAGTCCTGAAGAAGGACCTAATTAAAACTATTTCAGGCGATGGAACCAGTGGAGACATGGAATCTTTCTTCTTTTAAATCAATTATTTTGATTCTGTGTCCAATAGCAGAGCTGAAATAGGGTTTGCACCAGAAACTTCTGTTACAGGAATTATATGATAATAATGTAACAATATGTGTAGTATTTCCAGACTTCTGTTATCACTTGTGTATTTCAGAATCCAAAAATAAAAATGAATATGAAATTTACTGTATTTGGGGAAAATAAATCGGCATCAAAGATTAGGTTTGGTGGTAAAGTGATGCTTTTGATGCCTTGTCTGTTCTTCCTTCTACAGGTTTGTAAATACTTCTGCATTCTCCCAAGCATTGTCATTATGGTTTGCCCTAACAGCAAAATAAATCCTACATCTGTTAAATTGAGCTTTCCTTCCTTCAGAATTTTTTCCAGAGAAAATAATCTCTGACTCAGAACATCAGCTTCACTAAACTGGCTGGGTTTAAATGCTTCCCTGGTGAGAGTTACTAGGCAACATCTCATTTGGCTTTACCTATAACAGCCTGTTTCCATTCTCCTCACTTTGGTTGCCTCAGTGATAAAAAGGGTGTGTTCATTTACTAGTGTAATCTTAAAGCTGTTTAATATCTTCAGAAAATGGACCTCTACTGCACTGAATTTACTTCTGCTCCTTCTGTCTTGGAGCTCTGTGGTTTTTTATTCTCCTGTGCTTTCTACAGGGCAACTCTACAATTCTGTAACTTTAAAAACATCGTAGAGATGATGATCACTACATGCAACCTAAACCAAAATGGCACAAAGCTTACCAGAGCTGTGAAGCAGACACTTGGTGCTACTGATTTTATGTAGCATCACAGATGGTGGCAGTCCCATTGCTATCAGAGGTGTCTGTTGACAGCACCACCATGATGCTTGCTGTGTCTGTGCTGCATCATGCTCTGCCTCTCAGGGTTTGCCCTTGCATTACCCGCTGTATTTTCTGTCTGCTCTGACAAAGCTGTGCATGCCCAGCCTACCCAGGTCTCTGCTTTCAAGAGCCTTCACAGGTTGTACAGAAATCACTGTCTTTGCACTATCTGAATTCATGTGCCCCCCTATCCTGATATACTTTCATCCACTGTTTGTTTGTATATTTGTTTGTTTGTCTTAAGATCTACTGCACAGCTGCAGGAAAGGTTATTTGACCTTTAAAGGGTTTCTTTAGTCAGGCAGACTTCTCTCTCCTCCTTGCCTTTCCCAACAAGAGCAGATTCTATCAGAAAGGGGGAAGGTGTTCCCATGTGGACTTCTGTGTTCAGCCAAATGCTGGTGGGAGAAGCCAGCACCTGCCTTAGAACAGTGACTTTTGGCTGGGATACAAATGGAAATGCTTCTCATTTCTGCAAGTGGCTGAAAGGAGAACAGAACTGGCAAAATACCTGTTTTTTTACCTGTCCCCAGAGATTCTGGGTCTCACTGACACCTTTTACAGATGAAAGTGCCATACAAACAAAACAGACCATGAAGCTGACAAAACAAGTATCCACACAGGCCTGTTTACAAACCATGCTCAGTTTTGTACCTTGGAGGGGTGGATATGGTTGGTGGAGATCAACTCTTAGTAAAATGGCAAGTTAGTAGCTTCTGCTGACAGAGTGAGCTTGCCAGAGCAGTGAGCACATTTATTTCACGCCTACAAACATTATTGTACACAACTGGATGTTTGGGGCAAGCAGCAGCTGGTGCCTCCTCACTCGTACAGCAGGATGACATGAGGAAGGAGTCCTGGAAGGCCCCAGTTCAGCTTGTGCAGTGTTACTGATCCATAATCATATGAACAGATCCATAGCTTTGAGAACAGCACCTGACCTGCACTGCACTGGTATGTCACCAAGTAAACACAGGAAAGCCCCTGAGAAACCAGACACTGAGACAAGCAGCCTTGTTCTGCTTCATATGAAACAGGAAACAAGGAGAGTTTGACCATGTGTTTAAAATCTGAGTAACAGCACATCACCTTTCAGTGGGATGTGAACTGTTGGACGTTTGGGACCTCTGACTGAAAGCTCTTCGGGGCAGTGCACTTCATTATCTTCTGTGTCTGTGGTACCAACCACACCAGGACAGATCCCAGCTAAAAGCCCGAAGTGTTGGAAGGTCATGAAAAATAAAGATCAATAATAATGGAAGGTCATGAAAAATAAAGACCAATAATAATGAAGACCAATTATGAAAGAGTTTCATAGGCTCCAAGAATTTCCTCATGTATTGGCAATTACTTTGCTCCACCAAAGAGAAAAAAGACCAGTTTCTTTTCTGAGTGGAATATACTCTGCTAGGCAACTGCAGATTTATGTTCCATCCTTCATATCTGGGGAGTTTATTACCATGGTTATTTCATTAAATAGTTTAAATGATGATACTTTTATCCCATTGTGTTTTTAAATAGCCTTTTTATAAATCCTAAATGAGGTTCCTACATAATTCTTAAGAGATTTTTACATCTTAAATAAACTATTTAATGAATTTCTTAGTCTTTATAGCATCTCTACAAGGCAAGTAACTATTCCCTCTTTTACTGAGGGAAGACTTGATGAGAAAAATTTAATTGACTTGCTCAAGACTTCAAATTAAATTTGCAGCCAAGCCAGAATTAGACTCTGCATGGCTCATGACAGCATCTGTATTTTCTGACCCTACTTTTTCAAAACTTGTCTTGGCATTTGATTATTTAGGGGAGAGAGGTGTGTAAATTGTCAAAAGAGAGGAGGTAAACTTAGCATATGTTTTTCCAGCTGTGGTATTGAATCCAAATCTAAGCCAACATAGGCAACTTGGGTCATAAAGAGCAATACTTGATCTCTTTCTCAGAGAAAATGTGGTAAGGGCTTGGTTAAAAATTAGAGAAAAAAAGAGTGAGAATATAGGAAAGAAGGAGCAGGTTACTCCCACATTACTAGAAACTTCACTCGGAAGAAAATCAGAAAGGGCAGAAATGGGCAGAAATCATAGTGTCCATTACTTTAGCCGTGTACCACAGAATTGTAGTGATGCTCTTTTCTGTTGCACCATGCTGCAAATAATTTTCTTTTGAGTTTTTTTTTTTTATGCTTGCAGACAGCCTAGTCTGATTTTGGTCAGAACATGAAAAGAAGGGACACTATTCTCAGTGCAAATACAGGATTTTTGCCACCGCTAAACATCTCCAGCATGAGGTGGCTCAGGAGATAGTCTGCATGAGAAGGAACTCGGAAAGTCTCATCTTGGGTTTTGCTTTTTTTCTGAGTGTTTTGCTAGTACTCCTAAACATGTTTGTATTTTATGGTCTTAAACCCTGGCCCTAGTGTGTAAAAGAAATAAGTCCTGTCACCACAGGACTCCACTGCCTCCTCTTTCATTCACTTAGTGACTTTTTTCGCTGGGCAGTGAAGTGTTTTAAACCATACTCCTGTGCATGCCCCATCTCCTCCCATACCCGAGTGCTGAGCTGATGGTAACACTGCCCTCACAGCATGTCATGTACTGCTCAGCACCCATCACCCTCACGGATTTCACAGCTCTTCACACACAAATGGTGCCTCACCTCAGCCCTTTGAGGTAGCGGTGAGCCACATATCTCAGAAGTGGAAGCTGAGGGGCAGCTGTGGGAAGTTACTCGCCCACAGTCCCCTGGGGCAGGGCAGGGAAATCTGATTACAGAAAGGTTCTCAAAAGCTCTCCAAGTGTGAGCTGCTGCCAAAATTCACAAAGGCAAAGTAGTTTAAAAGCAAAGCTCTTTATTGAAGAAGTGCCCAGATTTTTTCAAGACTAAAAGAATTCGTCTCAAGGCAGGTGTGTCCATGGGGATCGATTTTAGTAGCACTGAGGAATTTGTGTGGAAGAGATTGGCAGCTTGCCATGGGGCAGAAGAAAGAGAAATGCATGCCCATTATTGCGCTCCCTTTTGCTGTCTTCTCCTTTGTTGCGGCGTTATTTTTTTTCTGTTGCTCTGTGGTATCCTTCCTCGCTCCTCCTCCCTGGGCTCTGGCTTTCTTGGCAGCACTCACCCTTACCTTGCGCCTGAACACTCCTGGCTCCACACTCCGTTCACTCCCCTTGGTGCCCGAGAGATGAGCAAGCACACGATCCTGCAGCCACATCCGAGTCAGCAGCTCCCTGCCTGTGCCGGGGGTGACAAACTAGTCACCGGCGGGGATCCCGGAGCTTGGATCGCGGGCAGGCTCCGGAGGTTGGATCCCCTGCCAGAGCAAGAGTCAGCTGTGCTCATCCTGCTTGCCTGCTTTGCACACACTGTTTGACAACATTTACACCACGACTTCCAGAAAAACTCATCAGGGGCAAAGGAGTTGCCGCATAAATCGGGAAAAAGACAGTAAAAATGTCATAAGGGATTCTTGTGTAGCCTTCTTTGCTCAGGAAGCAAAGGCTGTGCTGCCCTGCCATATTACTGATGCACCAGATGTAGAAATGTGGACCACAGCCAGGTCATCTTTGCTCAGGTGTCATTTGTGGGAGATCAAAAGATGGATCCAGACATTTTGTAACAGCAGGAAAATGAACAGGAAAGAACAACAACTGTTACCCAATTACTAAGAAAGAGGCGAAGGCAACACAGAGGAAGGTGCTGAAGTTGGGGAACAGGAGAATTCATATTTTCCTTTTCAGAGGAGTCAGCACTGAAGGATGATGACACAGCTGGTGGATGTCAGCTGAAGAACTGACTGGGCTCTCAGAAATGGGAGAGCTGAGATCAGTCCTCCCTGGTGTGAAAGTCTCTTGGGAATAGTTCTGACAGAGGCATGGGATGCCTATGCATTTTCTGGGACTATTGAAGGAGAAAGCCTTGTGAAGGGCTGGGATATGAGCAGTGCTAGAAGCAGGTGTTCACGCTTGGTGAGTTCAGGAGATTGACCTCACTGTTAATCAGAATACCAGGTGCAAAATGAACCCTCATACATTCACTGCCCCAGGAATGACCCTATCCCAATCCAGAAAATGTTCCCTCCCTATTTCAGGCTTTACATTTTACCTCTCAGTCCTGGGCCTGTCCTGAATGCACTTGGGTATTCATGCTTGGATCCATTATGAACAAAGATCGTTAAACCTTGTAATGTACAATATGTCTCACTGGAGTTTCCTTAGGCTCCCAGAGAAGGAAAAAAAGGGGCCTCCATGACACTTCTCCTCGGCAATAGTTCAAATAGCCTCTGCCTCTGGGCTTAGTCTGTAAGAAGGGCATTTTCCAAAACTGGATCACATGTAACTTTCTATGACCTTGTAGCCTTCGCTTAAGTTTTATGAATGAATCTCTATTAAAAGCGGGGGGTAAATGTTTTTCCTTTGTCCCTCTTTCAGTTTACAAATTTGTCTTCTCCTATAGCCAGCTGTTAAAAGATTGGTTCTGCCCCTGCTTTCACCTTTCCTGTTTTATCAGCTGAGACGTCAAACTGAGGGCCTGACCACTTGGTGTTAAAGATCCATGGCTTTTTTTGTAAGGCAGTGGCCTGGCCAGCTCTAGACTCTAAATGCTGCCTTGTCTTACAGTTTGAGTTAGCCTCTCACACCCTAAATTGCGAGGCATCTTTGCCTTAAGCAATGAACGACTTCTCTGTCCTAATTCAGGGGTGACAGCAGTTGAGAAATAGGTGAAAGAAAATGCGTATTTCTAGTCTATGAGCACTGCTGAGAGGATTGATTCTTTTAACTCTTGCAAATTGTTTGACATGCAAAGAGGAAAAGGGCTGTAGAAATGCTTATTATGGCTTATTATTTTGACCCTGTTGCTATTTTTGTTTCTGTTGCTCCTGTGCCAATTTTTCTTTTCTGCAAGGTCTCACCTTCTTGCTCTACACCTGCCTCAAGAGCAGCCAGAAACAGCCAATTGATAAACATTGTCCAGATGGAGGTAGCAGATGGACTTCTCCAAAGAGGCAGTAAAACTCCTCCACTCCACCCATATCATAGTATTTAACAAAGTGCCTTAAGCACCTCCTCACAGATAACTACAGCTGATTAGAGATGTTCAGCTGTGCTTGTGATGACTTTCCAACCTGTGGCAACCACTGCAAGGACCTATCGCTGTCTGCATCAGAACCATTCTTCTGGATGGAGAAAGGAAACAAAGTTATTTGATGGAACCAGGGCAGGGTGAGAGGGCCAGCTCGTGCATACCACAGAGATGTGATGCAGACAGGATGATGAGATTGGGCTACTCCAGGAAGACCTCACAGGGTGAGGTGTGGTAGATGGAGTAGGTGGGAATATGAGGTGGAGGGTGTAGCATGAAGGAGGTAACATTCTGCCTGAGAAATGTAACTGGGCAGAGTTTTGTGATCCTGCTGTATGGAGGTATGGCATATGTTTGGGTGGTTTTGGAGAGAGATGGATAATGACTATTTAGAGTCACCTCAAATCTAATATTTCAAAGTGTTTTGACAATTTTCCCTCGAAAGACGTTGAGACTCAAATGACTGCTCTGCAGTGACCTCTAGGGTACGTTTGCTTTCAAACCTGCTGCGACTTTCAATCACCTCGAAAAAACAGCTTCCCGCCAACATATTATATGGACCTGGATACTTTATCTTCTAAAAATGGCTTGTGCCATTGCCAGGCTCAAGGTCCTTCTTCACATAATGCCCTTCACAGGGCATGTACAGAGAAGAGAGGCTTGTTATGTCCAGTTTGCTGGTGAATCAAAGGAAGTTGCAGATGGTCTGCATTAATCTGATCCAATACTCTTTGAAGTCAATTAAACCACTTTTCTCGACCCCTCATTCAGTTCTTCTTTCTCAGCTCCTTATGCAAATCATAGTCTATTTTGTGTGTCTCTCCAACAAAACCAACATGTTCCTCCCAAGCATATCCCTTTGTGGAACCTGATAGCAAACCTTTCAAAATTCTTGGTGTTCTCTTTTTCTGATGAAGCGTGATTTGAAAGTAGATTGGTGCTATCCAAAGCAGGGGGAAGAAGTAAGCCCCAACCCTACAAACCTGTTCAAGTACTAATTACTGACAGCTATTATCACTGACTGCAGCAGGACTGCTCACCTGGGTAACAGCCAGGAGGAATAGACCTCAGAGAGGAACCTGATGAAAATCAGACTCCATGCCAACGAATGCAGGTCACTTGACACAGAAGGTTGTCAGGAAGCCAAACTGGAAAGTGCTGTCCAAGCCTAAAATGAAATTGTCTACATTTGCTACAAACAAATTGATGGATGGAAGGACAAAGTCCATAAGTCCTAGAAAACTCAGGAGGAAATGGTTGAAAAATGAGGGCAGAATTCACAGTGGAGACTAAAACCAAAAAACGGGCAGCCCTAACTGTGATGCCTGGGATACAGTCCTAATGCTTTGTGCCTTTTAAGATCGTCCTCGTGTATTCATGTGCCAACTGCCCCCCCTTAACAATTAAAAATCCGGGATACGGATTAAAGCGATAGCAGGTGGCAATCTAATTACTATCAATTTTACATCTGAATCTCTCATTTGTCATATAAGCCCAGCAACAGCTGGCTCTCTACCCTAGTTATCCTTGTGGCTATTACAACAGGTTCAAAGAAGGTACGGAGGGATGGTCCCTCATCTGCACGCTGCCAAGGAGAAAAGGAGGAGGGGGTGTCCAGGTGCTGTGGCGAGATGGAGGGGCACCAGTTAAGCCCCTGTTTCGTTCTCTTCCCAGGAGTCACTTGCAGCAGGACTCGGCACTGCTGCCTGGTACCAGCCGCAGCCTTCCCCCAGAATATGCGCGGCTGAACGGCCTCCCCGTGCCTGGGCTGCGGCCGCAGACATGCACCTAAATGGGAGGCGCCGTTCTTAGGGACAACTAGAGAGAAAACACATTTCTAGTTCTCAGGGCTGTTTCAGCCGTACCCCGGTGTTCCAGTCTGCGGAGCCGTCCCAGCCCCGCTCCCCGTCGGCTCCGAGCGGCGTCACGAGGTGGCGGCAGAGCCCCGAGACTGCCGCTCCTGGCCGGCTTTTCCCGTGGGGAATCTGGGGAGCTGGCTTGGGAAAAGGTGGAATAAACTGTTGTGTTGTGAGTTTTGGGGATGATTGTGTTCACACTTAACGGAAGCGTGGTCGATTTTTGCAGTCAGGTACATCATAGTTTCCTTCTGAACTGGTCGCACTTCCATCCCAGAGTGCAAGTCCAGGCACAAAATTATTTGTTGTCTTGAAAACTCTGTGTGGCATTTGGCTCTGAAATTAAAAAGAGGAGGCTGTCTGTGCCATCAGTGTCTTCTCTGCTGGCATTCGGTGAGAGACAGTAACATTTGAAATGAAGAGGGGCAAATCTTGGGTAGGGAAGGAGAAGAAGGAGCAAAAGATGATAACTCCAGACACAGGGGAGTATAGGGGAGGGGAGAAAGGGAATCAGGTGCCCACTGAAATGAGGTGGCATGGACAGAGGTTTCAGCAGATAACTGAGATGAGTGAGGGAAAAGATTGGGGTCACATCATAGAATCATAGAATGGTTTGTGTTGGAAGGGAACTAAAGGATTATCTGGTTTCAACCCTCCTGTCATGGGAAGGAACACCTTTCACAGGACTAGGTTGCTCTGAGCCCCTTTCAACCTTGTACACTCCAAGAGATGGGGCATCCACAACTTCTCTGGGCAATCTGCTCCAGTGCCTCACCACCCTTGCAGTTAAGAATTTCTTCATAAAATCTAATCTAAACCTACTCTCAGCTTAAAGCCATTCTCTCTGGTTCTATCACATGCCCTTGTAAATAGTCTCTCTCCATCTTTCTTGTAGGCTCCCTTTATGTACTGGAAGGTCACAATTAAGTCAGCCTTCTCTTTCCCAGGCTGAGCAATCCCAATTTTCTTAGTCTTTCCTCATAGAAGAGGTGCTCCATCCCTCTAATAAACTTCATGGCCTCCTCTGTGTTTGCTCCAACTGGTCATGTCCTTCCCTGTGCTGAGGACCCCAGAGCTGGATGCAGCACTGCCAGTGGGATCTCAGCACAGCAGGGACCCCTCCCTCAATCTGCTGCCCACTCTGCTTTTGGTGCAACCCAGGACTCGTTTGGCTTTCTGGGCTGGGAGTGCACACAGCTGGGTCATGTCCAGCCTCTCATCCATCAGCACCCCCAGGCCCTTCTGGGCAGGGCTGCTCTTGATCTGTTCATCCCCCATCTAGATCGACACCATGGATAACAGCATCTCTGAGGACTTGTTGGAGTGTAACCTGGATGTGTCTGGTGGCTCAACCCATCATTACTAACATGACCCTTCAAAGAAATGGGGATATGTTCACCAGGTAAACTCCATTTGCATCTCATAACAGCAAAGAACTGGCAACGTTACAACCAAAAGTACACCTTAAAATGTGTTATTGTCCCTCAGCTGCTATTCCTAAAAAATTGCAGTCCACTGGGATCCAAAATAAAGGGAGGCAGCATCTCTGCCCTCTAAAGAGAGGACAATCTGGTGTGTGAAACACCAGGCAGAAGCCCTGGGAATGCAGGAGCTGAGCCATGAAGACCTATAGAAGATTTGCAATGAATGCTGGCATGGCAAAAAGAGGGCACTGAATTCACACGCATTGCCCTAAGCCTTTTTGTGCCAGTGCACAGGGCCAGCTCTCACTGCCCAGTCCCACAGCCATAATTAAGGGATTCCCACTTGCCATGAACAGGTGCAGCCCCACCCAAACAACGAGGCTGCAGACAAAAGATTACAAATATGGCCTAAATCCCTCTACTGTACATTGCAGTGGTGAGGGGGGACAGGTGGCCTAGGGTAATTCAGGTTCAGTCCCCATGCTGGGGTGGGAAATTGCAGCAGCTCATTTGGATTTGATAACTCCTTGTTGGCTCTGTTGATTATGAAGCCGATGGAGGCATGGATTAAATCAAACAGCCTGTAAAATACTGGCAGTGGAACTTTTCCTACAGATTTCTAACAGCTTGCAAATAAAGGCACAGATGATGGAAAAGCTGCTTTCTCAAGCTATCCCTTTCTCACACATATTCTATGTCATTTATTTGTTCATTCATTCAGTTAAAATTTATCATAAAGGTCTTGCACATCAGATGAGCCTGAGTGTATGCATGCAGGGCATTTGTAGTGCTCACACACCTTTGGGACTTGTGAAGTCCAGAAGAGCTCTTGAGAGTTTCGGTAACAAAAAAAAAAAAAAAAAAAAATTGTCATCGGATGTGATATTTGCTGTTTTCCAAATTTATTGCACATGTGTATTGCATGTTGTTGTGCTAGGCATGTCTTGCCACCTTGTAGATTTAGAAGGAGGTCTTACCCCAGCTCACACAAATTTCCAGTTTCATAATCTGTACACTCCATGTATCTGCCTTGAGCGTATGGGGCTCTGTTACCACAGATCAGAGTGCCCTGCAAGCTTTCCTCTCGTTATCCTCACCTGAGAGTGAGCGAAAGGCTGCGCTCTGCATTTAATAGGTAGGGCTGAGTTATAAAACCCTGGATTCCTCTAAATCTACAAAAACACCCAAGCTAAAGTTTGAACAGTGCAGGTTCTCTTGGTAATTGTAAGAGACTTATAAGCAGGTAAAGACTGTCCAGAAGTAGTTCAAAGTTATTAGCTTCCTACACAGCACATCCCTATTCTTAGGCTTCTTTGAATCATTTAAAGAAGAATGCCTTGAGAAACATGTAGCTGCCTAGATAATAATCCTTTGACTTGAAGGTAAATTGCTTCAGTTCCTTCTGTTGCCAGTGAACCAAGAGTGGCATCTTCAATCGCCACCAGACTCCACCTTTAAAAAGTTCCCTTCTGAGGGTAGTTTGTTGTATCCATTTTTCCCCTTGACTGTTGATGAACGCCTTATGTCATGGTGTGGGTTTCTTTTCCAGTCTCTTACCCTCACTTCCTGTGAGCTGGGATTGAACAGGAGACAGTTTTTTCTTGTTTGGACTCAGTTGTTTATTAGTTCTTATCTA
This sequence comes from Erpornis zantholeuca, assembly GCA_013400515.1. Lineage (NCBI taxonomy): Eukaryota > Metazoa > Chordata > Aves > Passeriformes > Timaliidae > Erpornis > Erpornis zantholeuca. The sequence continues at coordinate 47,951 of VZTN01035204.1, forward strand.
TGTTACAGTCTTAGAGCTGTGAGCTCTGTTAACAAGGTGGAACAAGGCTATATAATAAAGATAATGGTGTTTCTCCAGCTCTGCAAAGATTTTTCAAGGACAATTTGTCCAATAATGAGTTGACACCTAACTTATTTTTATTTTAACCCAATACTCAAACCCCTAAATTCAGCAGTATGGATTTTCTTATCCAATTACAAGACACCATCTAAACCCATGAAGAAGAAGGAGAAGAAAGTAAAAAAGAAGTATCTAGCCTATACCCTAAAACCTCCATTTTGACATATGTATAATTATATGTATTACTATATTCCAAAACCCTAAATCTGAAGTTTTTCACCCTGTGACACTACACCTTCTATTCAAACTACACATGTGTGATTTTAATGTTATCACTCAATTTTGGAAGCCTGTTTCAAGGCCTCAGATCAAATGCAGTGTTTTCTTGTGGATCAGTGCCTTTCAGCACAGAGAATTTAAAATTCTCAGCTTCCAGGTTCCAACAACCTTGTACTTAGGAGGGCTGTTACTTTAACATAGATGCAGATGCCCTATCCTGTTCTAGATGCTCTCAGGTATCCCACATGGATAGCCTGCATGAAAGTTCCAGCTGAGCCTCCAGAAAGGTGCAGGTCTCCTGTTGATCCTGTGTCATATCTGCAAGCCCCAAGTACTGCATAGTTTTGGGTACTATGTCGTATTTAACATGGTATTAGACCATATATGTCATACTGCTCTGTGTAAGGGACTGAATTCCTCTCCTAATTAGCGTCCAGCTCTTGACTGGATGAAGTTAATGAGGACTCAACCCTAAGTGAGTTGCTTGAGGACATTGAAGCCAGAGGCATGTGTTTACAAGTCTAAAAAAGAGCAAAGGAGAGGATCCTGGGAAGTATAAATCCATCAGAGTAACCACGATAATGAGAGTCAATTATTAATCAATTTGTAAGCACATAAGTGATAAGAAGGCAGTAAAACATATTGGCATGGATTAATCAAGAACATATCACTTCAAATTAATTCAATGCCCTTATTTGAAGGACTAACTAGCCAAGTGTGTAAAGAGATAGATGTAGTAGATGTCAACTTTGTTAGTGTCCAAAGCCTTTACTCTTCAACCATTTAATGAGCTATAAATAAAATAAGCATTAGAATGAGTATACAATGTTTGAATCATATGAAAGTGCCCATTCACAATTCACTGTGAAAGCTGGGTGTGCCAAGTGGAGTTGTGCAGGTGTCTGTTACAGCCCCAATGTTTTCAACAATAAATAGGCTACTGGGAGAGAGAGTGCTTAATTCAACTCCAGAGAACACTGGCTGGGAGAGGCTGTGAGAGTTTGATTTTGAGAACAGGATCAGGACTCACACTGATCTTCACAGATTGGAGAGCTTGTCTGAAATCAATAAGCCATACTGTAATAAGACAAGTACAAAATGCAATCTTGGGACAAAAGACAGATCAAATGCATGATTTGTGAAATGAAGAATTAGAACTGATAAGGCAGCAGTAGTGCAGGAATGGATCAGCTAGATGTTGGGAACTATGCATTAGGCAAAATGGGAGATGCAGAAAAATAAATGTCATTTCAGGAGACATTAACAGCAGTGTTTTGGGTAAAACACTGAGGTAATTATTCTGCTCTACTTGGCACTGGTGAGGCTTAGCCTAAGTACAGTGTCCAGTTTTGGACACCACACTTGAAATGCTACAGGGAAATTAGCAGCTAACAGCATAAAAATGTGAATATGTTTTAAAAGTGCACACTTGAAGGGATATGGATTTGCTTAGTCTCAGGAAGAGGTCACTGAGAGGAGACATGAAAATGATCCTCATGGTAAGAAAGTTTCTCATGGAGGGGAATGAACAATGTTCTTCCCTGCCTGCCGGAAGGTGAGCACAGGATAAGGGCTACCAGGCTAGGCAAAACACTACTTTTAATGTGTGGACAACTTCCAAAGGAAATGCAGCATCTCCTTCTGTAGATGTATTTTGTGTCCCTGACTTGGTTAATAATTTGCCACAAAGATAAAAGCCTCAGGGCTAAATGGATGCAGAGATGTGGTTTTGCAATGCCTAAACTGTAGGTGCTGGGCACGCAGCCCCAAGGCTCCTGGTGTAGTGAGAGGCAGGTGATAACAAAGAATGTGGGAGAGACCCAGTGGGCTCAGTAAGGAGACAACAAATGTCTAACTCTGGGCTGGAGAAAAATCTAATTGCACTTAGAAGTGGGGGTTGAGGGATCTGCGGTGGGAATCCTTTCCTGGAACTGAACAACCATGGCAGGTCAGCCATTCTTTTTAAAAGTCATCTAGATAGTTTTGACATCATATTACTGCCAAGACTACTCAAGAAAACATCAGCAATGTAGAGTATTTCCTTGCAAGAGACATTTGTGGGGCTAGATGGTAGCTGATGGGAGGTTCCTGAGGAATGTGCACCCTTTAGGTGCTTATAAGCCTTTGGTTTTTACTTCATCTCTAAGTCTTATCTCTTTCCAAGATAGGAATTATTAATTTTAAACTTAGCTCTACTTAATAGTACCTAATATTTTTAATAAAATTACTCGAGATTTAAAAGCCATTTGACAAGTTCACTGAAGGGACAGAGAGGGAAATGTATCAAGAGCTCTTAGACACATGTATCTATGCCCGGCATAGAAATCTCATTGCTCTTATGGAAAAAACAAAATTTTTCATGAAGAATTGTAGAACTAAAGAAGGCCAGAAAACAATATTTGTCAGTCATGGAATGGGAAAGGCATCAGCATCCCAGCATGGAAGGGGCTTGAAAAATCATCAGAGGAAGCCTAGGACTGTTAGTATCAAAGTGGCAAAGAAGGAAAGAAATCCAGTGTTAACAGGTCACACTTTAGGGACGTATGTTAAAAACGTGTGCTACGGCTTTGTCTTGATAGTCCTCGCCAGGAAGAGGAAGTAAAAGACCTTGGGACACTCGTTAACGACAAAGTGGTCATGAGCCACTGAAGGAATATGGCCATGAAAATGGTAAATACAACCCTTGCAATACAAAGTGAGGGATTTTGGCAGAAAGGAAAATGATGGCATCATTCTCCAAGAAGCCATGAGAACTCTCCTGGACAGCTGTGTACCATTACCATTCTGGTTATCCCAGAAGATTAACTTACATGGAGAAAAGGGCAGGAAAAGGTGAGAAAGAAAGGGGGAGTCCAATCCTGAGCTTGCTTTTCTCGCCCTGGCAAAATGAGAGCTGGGAAGGAACATGGTGACTGCATATAAACCTAAGGGAACACCCCATGGAGATTGAGACCTTTCATGGGAACCAACACCCACACCAGAACAGATAGGCATAAATCAGGAAGGAAGAATTCAAGGGAGGAGCATAGAAAATGAATGGAATCTCAAACCATCAAAAAGGATCAATGACTGGAAACTTCATTTCTACTTAATCTAGAGCTGGTTTTATTTATGGAAGAGACGATGTAACATGGTGCTTAACAGAATAAAGAAGTGCCCTGTTACCCATTGGGATAAGACTCTTAGTCGTTGGATATTGTCAGGAATAAAAATTAAAGCCAAATCGCAGCGCCTCCTGCCAGCTGGTGTTGGAGAGCCTTACTGCCCTGTTACACCGTAAAGCACACACCAGCGCTCCATCAGCTGTGCCCTGCTCTGCTGTGTTTCAGCGAACCCCTCTGCACTTGTGGGGACAGTCTTGTGTAGTGTTTCAACTGCGTTAGAGCAGTGTTGTCAGGACCTGGTCTCGAGGAACGACTTTGCCTTCCCGCGAGTGGTTTTGTGTCTGGGAAGATAAGACACTCTTTATCAAACATGCTTTTTACGTACTGCTTTCCTCCGGTGGCTCTGTTTATACATTCCCCACGAGGTGAACGGGAGGGACACCACACAGCCCATACCGCGGGGCGTGGGCGGGGGGCACTGGGGAGAGTTCTGCGGCCAGGGGGCTCCGGGCAGCCCGGGGAGCCAGCCCCTGCCCCAGGCTGCCCACGCCTTCTGGGGCGGTCACGGCCCCTTAGAGTAGCCCGTTGCCTGCGGGGATCAGTCGGGTTTGTTGCGGTCTCATTCCTCTGCGGTGCACTAAAGGAGTCACTGCCGACCCCGTCCTGCAAAACCAGCACTCGCCCGACATTCCCCACCCTGCATGGCGGCTGCCTTTTCCTCGGGCCTCCCCGTGCCCCGGACCTGGCCGGGCAGTCCCAGCTGGCCCCGCAGGCTGGGCACGGCCGCCCCACTCGCACCTGAACAGCTCCCGCAGGAACAGCCGCGGCCCTGCCGCCTCCGCAGCCGGCGGAGCCCCGAGCCTGGCCATCTCCGTTGATGTAAATTATATTAGCTTTAAACCCTTCTATTGACGGGTCAATTTAGAAGCTGATGAAACAGTAAATTGTTGGTGGAAACGTAAGCAGCTTCGTGCTTTGCCAAGCAGTTGCCTGTCGGTTTTAGTCAAGGGTTGGTAAATTTACAAGAGCGCAGTGAACGTGTCCTTCCCAGGCTATTGTGAAATTGAGGGGCGAACAAAGGAGAACGTGAATATTCACACAGCCGCCTTTCAGCGTGTGGCATTGCTTCGCAATTTTAAAGCGCTGCACTTTTTTTTGTTGTTGTTTTGTTTAGGAAAAAAACTACCAACGCTCCTCCCTCCCGAATCAGAAAGTACCTGTTTGCGTTTTAAAAGACATGGAAATCATCCGTGAGCAACCATATAATTTGATTTGCTAAGCAATCTGCGAGGCGATTGCACATCATTTATAATGTTCATTGAGCATTTTGCTTAATTGTGTCTCTTTTTGTAAAGGAAGCACAGCCCCCTCCCGGCTGCGGCCGGCACAAGTGGCCAGATTCCCATGGACCCGGAGACAACCGCCGGCCCTGCGCGGGGCTTTTCCCAAGCGGAGCCGTCCCCTCAGGCACGTCTGGGGGGCGAGAAAAGGGCTCAGGTACGATCTCGCTGCCTCAACCCCCTCTGCTCACAGCCCGCGGCTTCGGCAGGTGCTGCCCGTCCAGGCTGGCGGGTGCCAGACTCGCCTCTCGCCGGGGCGGTGCGTCCCGCGGGTGGCGAGTCCCGGGATCCACAGGTGCGGGACAGGCCCGGCGGTAGTGGTGCCGGGAGGGGCTGATTCCCTTTGCCAGCCCCAGGCCCGGCAGAGGAGTTCGGAAAGACCCGAAGTCGGCACCAGAAGGGAAGGAAAAACCTTTCGTGCACGAGTCCATCCCGTTCCCCCGCACGTGCTTTGCCATAGTCGGTCGCGCCTCCGCACACCGGGGAACCGGACCGCAGGCCGGTAGCGCGACCGAGAGGCCGTCGGACCCCTCGGGCAGGGAGGTACCGGTGGAGGAACGGCGTTTAACGGGACCAGGGCCAGCCCCTCGCAGCCAGCGAACCCTGCCTTTCAGACCCCTGCACGGAGCGGCAGGCGAAGGCGAGCGGGGCTCGGGCTGGCAGCCCCTGCGCTCTCCGGCGGAGAGAAGTCGGCAGCCCGCCCGCCGCCCGCACGCACCTTTTGCCGGCCGCGGCCGCCCAGCCGCACCATATAATTTGATTTTCCCCCGTGCCCGCAGATCGATTGCAGCTCATTTGTTACATTCAGTGGTTCCTCGGGACTGGGAGGGGGAGAAGGGCGGGCCGGGGGAGC